>JAKGSA010001598.1:8790-33838 GCA_033558755.1 Philaethria dido | reverse complement strand
GGGCGAAGGTAACCACTTACCATCAGGCGGTCCTTCTGCTCGTTTGCCATCCGGTATCCATAAAAAAAAAAATTACCTGGACTCTATGGCTTATTGTAAAATTTAAAATCCCATTTCTTCATGGTTCTGTTGCAATTCTTAAAATCTTATCTTAGTGCTCGACTACACTCCCAAAGAACCTTCATACCAATATTTTTTCGAATATATCGTGCGCGGTTGGCCGTAGGGACTGTACAGCGTCACCATTACATTTTATGGGAGGCCTAGCTAGAAGAGCTCTGATCTTTACTTCATTCTTGGTCATTTTTGGGAAGGTGCCAACAAGATTTAGTTTTAGACGGATTTCACACAGTCGCTAAAGGTTCTGTGAAAATCGAGACCTCGTCTTGCATAATTTGTACATATTGGAGGACGTTGTTTCGCTTGAATCGAGCTCAGCCTACTATATAGTAAAGAGTATCTTTTAGTATTTATTTAAACTTTACCACCAAATATCATGGACTAAAACACCACATACCAAGTATATGGAAATAATGTTGCTGATTAGTAAAAAACGCAATATCTAAAAGGTTCGCGTTCTGTTATATATAAATTTTATACAATAATACTTTTACATATATAAATTATCCTGAAATAGCTTCATGCCTTTTCTTGCATAGCAGGGTAGTCGGACAGAACCTAGTGTCAAGATTAAGTGTTGAGTAGCGGAACTCAACGCCGCACTTTGTCTTCCCCGAGTGGAAACTGACGAAAATTTTATAATAATTTATCAAAATATTTTAACAAAATTATATAGCTTTCATAATATTTTGTAATATTACGATACCATCGAAATATAGGCTTCATTTATGTACAGCAAGTGTCTAGGGACAAAGGATCTTAACATGTATAGATAATTAAATCATTCCGCATCCTGATCAATGAAGATCTTAGTTATTCCACTTCGTCACCACCGTACAATTAGTTACCACGTTAGTTTATGTAAAGGTCTGTTTACGACGAAATATTAGATACCTGTCGTAAGCGCAATAGGTTGTGGGTTCAATTCCCACTCCAGAGAATGAAAATATTAAATATGTATTTGTAATAATTCATATTTACTAAAATAGCAATGCGAGAGGTTGAGTTCCGCCATTCAGAACGCAATGCCTCAATTCAGCGGAAAGTTGGGAACGAAAACGTTAAAAGAGAACGGAGTGTCTTAACATAAAACAAAATGTTAGAGACTATTCACGTTAAAATTAAATTTTGTACTTGGATTATATCAAGCATTGAAGCCATCATTGTGCTACGAACTGCTGATGATAAACACGATTCGTTGTAGGTTCGATCCCTATTCAGGGGAATGATTTAAATATTTTTTAATTCTCTCTCTGATAAGATTAAGCGCGGTGTTGGGTTTTTTTTTGTGGAAAGAACAAGGCAAACTCGCGTTCGGATCACCTTATGGTAAGTGATAACCACCGCCCACGGCCCCGTGTAACACCAGAGGAGCTACAGGTGGAAGTTGAGTTACGTAAAACAACACGCAATGTCTCGATTTCTGGTTTAAATGAGCCACACCATCGTTTTTAGCTAAGAGCATACCTAGAAGGTAACTGAAGAAAATAGAATTTGTTTTTATTTTTTTTTTATTTTTAAAAATGACTGACAGTTGAGCGTTAGCAGCCTCGGTCGCGCTACTGTTTGACTCATTGGAGAACCGAGTGTCTTGACATTGGTTTCCGCTATATGCAAGATATTTGTGAAGCTAAACAAAGTTTCAATATATATATATATATATATATATATATATATATATATATATATATATATATATAAACAATATAATATATATATACAGTATTTTATGTATGCACAGATTAATCACTGTCACATTTTCCATATTGTACACTGTTACAAGCATAGCAAAGGTATTTGCATTAAAGTCAGTAATAAGTTATAAGCCGGCGCGCGTGGGCAAAGGTATTTATGCCGGCCGATCGTGCTTTATTCCTATGCTATGTAGAAATTATTAAGCTTGTAGTTACTTTTCCGATGCATATTTATTATATATTTTAATTTTCGGATCTTAGAAGTTTAAAAACTTATTCATATAGAGGTTTCTTAAAGTTTTGTGCTGTTAAATGAATTTGACAAGTACTCGTATTGTAGTAATTCCTTCGTTGGCAATAATTTAAATATCCTACTACTACTTATTACTAGATGCTTGTAATACTATGCCCAAATTCCACAAAATATTTTTAAATAGTTGTAATTATTTTTCATTCTCTTAAACTAATTTAGTAAGATATATTTTGTATGAAATGCCAAAAGTATACAGCTATCGACGACAAAATAATTATAATAATTGATATATAAATATTACCTACTAAAAAAACCAATATAAATAACTTATTAATTATTAAAACAATATAATAAAAACTATGGAAGGAAGAGAAAATAAAGAAAATTTATAAATAATTTATAAGTAGGTACAGCAGGTACTCGTATATCTTGAATGATAACTGCATAGAAAAAATAATGAATAACAAAGGTCTCACATACACATACATACACATACATACATAGCTTCACACTGTATCCTGCATATAGCAGGATAGGCAGAGGGAACCTAGTGTTAAGACACTCCGTTCCCCACTTTCCGCCGAATTGAGGCATTGCGTGCTAAGTGGCGGAACCATTACCAAGCCCAGGAAATGAAAAATTCCATTTTCTGGAGTGGGAATTGAACCCACAACCTGTTGCGTTTACAATAGCACGCTTGTGCCTCTGCGCCACGACAGGCGTAATTACATGTATTTAGAGCGTATTCAAATTCAAACTTAACACGTGCAAAGGTTGAAATTCAAATCACATGAATTTTTCATCTCATCGCATATATCATCACTCTTGACTATAACCTTGCTTTAATGATCCGCACATACATCATTAGACGCTTAAATTGAACGAAATTATGCAACAGACTGCACTGTTAAGGTGCATTCTCTATACAGTGTTTCATTTTTTTACCTAGGGTTAGCAATTAAGCCTTAAGTTCCACTGACATATATATATACCTGAAGCAAAAACTTTGTACCTCTTTTTACGAAAATTAAGCAAACGAAGGAGCATGAAACTTGGCACACTTAATTTACATAGAGAAGGAGTGCAGAATGCTGATTTTTTTTTTAAATAATGCATAAAAAATATATTAAATTAATAAAATACCCACTTTCCGCCTAACTGAGGTATTGCGTGCTGAGTGATTCAACGCTGAATGACTCAACGCCGCCCTTTGCCTTGTTATCAAATCCAGGAGATGAAAATTCTAAACTTTCACATATCCTGGAGTGCGAATCGAACCCACAACCTGTTGCGTTTACAGTCGCACGCTTGTGCTCCGCCACGACAGGCTTTACTTATATTAGAAATATTATATATTTAAATTGTCTTTTTATATCGCGTGCTCTACGGTTTCTCTCCTCTCTCATTTAATGTAGTAAAATACAATGAAAAATAATTTCACTTCTTAAATATTGATAAATATACATTATTTTTAAAAACAAAAAGTGTCTTATCTAACAATACGACGTCAGTAAGGTAATACCTTCATACAATATCTATATTTTTTTCTTTGCGAAGTACTTGAATCTGTGACCCAATGCTGACCTTTCTAGTATATGAAATAGTTAAAGTGGTCGTTCAAAAAAGTTTATATTGTAAAATCTTCTTATATCTTTTTTTGCTGTATAGAAGAATAGGTAGGAAAAAGCAAAGGATAAAAGAGTTTCCGTTCTCCGCTTTCCACTCGAATATCTTGATATTGTGTGTTGAGTGACGGAACTCAACGCCGCGCTTTATATTCCTTTTTTTAGCTTCACGGTGTATCCCGCATATAGCAGGGTAGGCAGAGGGACCCTAGTGCTAAGACACTCCGTTCCCTATATTCTGTCGAATTGAGGCATTGCGTACTGATTGGCGGAACTTTAAGCCGCACTTTGCCTTGTTACCAAATCCAGGAAATGAAAATACTAAAGTTTTTACATTTCCTGGAGTGAGAGTCGGATCCACAACCTGTCGCGTTTACAGTCGCACACTAGTGCCTCTGCGCCACGATAGACGTTTATTTATTATAATTATATATACAAATAATATTTTTAAGGCATGCATGAGTCCCATAAATATTAAGCCAATATGAAATATAAAATTTTATTACATAAAATTACATACAGCTGCAACTGGCTCGGGAAACATAAACGCATATAAAACTTATTTTTCTGTTTAAATTTTAAAAATTTTAAACATTTTGTAAAATAACCATTATGGTGCAGTGTGAGGATAGCGTTTGCCTAAACTGTAAAAGATATGGTTCTGGATTTGATTCTTACTCAATAGAATATTCAATTTATTTTCATTACGCCTCTCTCAATTAAATTATATTTATATAATAAAATAATATTATATAAATATATAATATTTCAATTGTACCTATATTTAACCTGAAATTTGGCATGTAGGGTTCTTAGAGAGAGTAAGGGAGCAATAAGAGAGGTTTTCCCGAAATTCCCACAAAAACGGAAAATAACGGAATTTGGGGTTTTCTATTCGATTTGATAGGGAATATAGAAACGAACGAATAAAGCAGGCGACAACTAGTGTATGTACTGTTTCACTCTTACATACATACATAGCTTCACGCTGTATCCCGCATATAGCAGGGCAGAGGGAATATAGTGTTAAGACACTCCGTTCCCCACTTTCCGTCGAATTGAGGCACTGCGTGCTAAGTGACGGGACTCAACGCCGCGGTTTCCCTTGTTACCAAACCCAGGAAATGAAAAATTCCATTTCCCGGAGGGGGAATCGAAACCACAACCTGTCGCGCTTACAGTAGCACACTTGTGCCTCTGCGCCACGACAAGCGTTGTTTCACTCTTTTCTAGGTTACTTCCTATAGAACGTATGTTATTGTGACGTTTTAGCCCTAAAATGGCTTAAAAATAGAAATTACAAAATGATTATTAATAAAACCTAAAAAGCATTTTTCATGGCCACATCAAACCAAGGTCACGTCAATGTATATATAGAATTTCATTTTAAAAGATAAAAATCTATTCTTGTACAAATAGTTAAAATCATATGATAATAACCATATCTTTTGCTGCATTAATTCGCTCTCTGTAATTGAGCCATCTGTATGCTGATATGAATCCTCGTTACGCTAAATGTTCATAAACAAACAATAATATAATAATCCTGAGCTAAAGTTCTCGTATTTACATAAAGTGATGTTGAATATTTTGTTCTTGAAGTGGTGTAGAATGTTTAATTTTTGAACATTAAATAATTTTGAATACTGAGCCATGTTGGATCCATTCGGCTATTTTTTTTAGCTCCACGCTTTTCCATGTATAGCAGGGTAATCTGGTAAAATTCGAACGTAAGTAATTAAACAGCGAAACGCCGCGGTTTGTTCTACCAAAGTGGATGGCATAATTTGAGTATAATAATTCTCCTGAGTTAAAATCGAACCAACAACCAATAACTTTTGTTAAAAACGCTGTCCCACTGCGCCATGATGACCTCACTTTACATTGTGTGTAAGAGTAACCGAAACGTCATAAAAAACTAATTTAAAAAATTATATGTTTAAACATTTTGCCAAAATCGACAATAACAATCTATTTATATATGTATATATAAATCGCTTGCGTGTCTGACAGCTAATACAGACGTACTGGCCGTAGAAAGCTAAAATTGATCATGTAGGCTTTTTGGGGAGTATAAGCACTAAGAAAGGATATTTTAAAATTTCCACGAAAACGGGAAAAATGTAATTTTTAAGTTTTTCACCTTCCCGGAAACAAAGCCGCGGGATACAGTTAGTTTTACACAAAAAAATCTACTAACCAATTAAATTGCAAAGTTCAAGTGCAATCATATAGAATATATGTAATATCACCCACTTCCTCGGTAATCGGGTAACTGGATTAATTTTAGTTTGAAGGGCTTCAATGAATCCGATACGCAATATTAGGCACAACGGTATCCATTACCTTATATTAGTAATCAATAATTATTGTATGCGTTATGGATATAATCTTGCAAATTTGAAGTTATTCTAAAACCATTACAACAAATATATAGGCGAGGATAACGTAGTGTGGTTATTTATGACGGTAAAGGCGACTGGTTGCGGGTTCGATGCCATTCAGGGGCTTGATTATATTTTTATTATTTCTGACTGTCTCGCTCTGGTGAGCAAAGCACTGCATTGGATTCCACCAACATGCATAGCCGCAAATTCATACGGAAAGCGCAGGAAAAGTATCTTAACACTCTCTTACTACGTTACTATACGGGATAAAACGTCAATTTTTTAAAAACATTTAACTGGTTAATTAAATTTTCCCTTATTATTTTAAATATAATGATTGACTAAACACTATACAAGTATTGTAACATGAGAGGAAATAAAAATAACATAAAGTAACAAATAATAACTTTAATAAAGAAAAATTATAACTATCAAAATCGTGCTTCTGTAGACAATAGAAATAGCTAAATATTTGTTGATAGATAGTGTAATCCTAGATAGTGGTCAATAGTCGCGTCATCATGACAAGGTAGGAAGCATACGCGAGGCAGAGGGCAGGGGCATTTTCAATTCTAATACATGCAGAAACAGATTGTGGTGCAGTGGAACACAGACTGGCTGTAAACGCCATTGAATGTAGGTTCAAATCCTATTCAGGGGTATGATTATATTTAAATTATTTTAATTTCTCCCCCTTGGTTATGTACAGCGGCACACCACCTAAAAAAAATAATTAATGAACGTAGTGTCTCGAATTCGGGGGTATGTATCGAACAATTGGTGTGGTTTCAATTCTTTCTGACAACCCGAAAAAGTGGGGTCCGTGGACGCCGTGGACTCTAAAACCTGGTGATGCTGTTAGAGGCCACTTGGATCAATAGCATTATACACGATAAAAAAATGAGGAAATGGATTTTTTTCATTTCTTGGGTTTGGTAACAAGGCAAAGCGCGGCGTTGAGTTCCGCCACTCAGCACGCAATGCCTCAATTCGGTGGAAAGTGGGGAACGGAGTGTCTTAACACTAGGTTCCCCCTGTCTACCCTGCTATATGCGGGATACAAGGTGAAGCTATGTATGTATGTATGTAAAAAAAATGAGTCAGCAGGGTAAAGTCGTTACGTTAGTATACTCTTTCTTTTTCTCTTTCGTTTTCTCATTTCCGCATGATTTATACACATTGTGTATTGTATTACGAAAATGCTTAATTTAAACGACTTCTTTAATAGCTTTTTTTTGCTTCTATATATAAAAAAATATTTAAAGCAAAATTAAAGCTATAATATAATTTAGTTAACTGTTGATTATAATCTATTTTACCCACTTTGTGCACCGTTTATATAGCAACAAACAATCTCTGATAAGAATGTCACTGTCAAACTTAAGAACAGATAATATCATAGTTTTGCTCAAACAGCCAAGCTTAACTTTGTTCAAGTTGCAAATAAATAATTGATTTATAACACTCAAACAATTGTGAAATAGACCACGATTATAGGACGTGTAGTTAACTATTAATAAATTTAATAAATTTCGTTTTATATGCTTAAAAATTAATGAAGAAAGATTTTTTTATCTTCAGCGCTCCCTGCTATGTGGGGGATACATCCCGCACATAGCAGGGTAGGCAGAGAAAACCAGAGAATCTAATGTTAAGACACTCCGTTCTCTTTTAACACTTCCGTTCCCCACTTTCCGCCGAATTGATGCATTGCGTGCTGAGTGAGTCAACCGCGCTTTGCCTTGTTACCAGAGTGAGTAAATGAAAATTCTAAATATTATTTCATTTCCCGGAGTGGAAATCGAACCTACAACCTGTCGCATTTACAGTTACACGCTTGGGCTTCTGCGCTACGACAGGCCTCAAAAAATGAATTAATGGTAATATTTGAATTATCTCCATTTTTCCGCTCTCGCTAGAAACACCGCATCGTTCGGATCGGCCATTTACGATGCAATGTCTTGAATTCGGGCGGAAGACGGTGAACGATTTCACTGGGTTGCTTCTGACTGCTTTGCTATGTAGAAAGGTTAAGTTGCTTTTTATTGTTAACTAGATACTTAACGTATCCAAATTACACAATATCTTTACAAATTGTAACCTATTTGTTATTCTTATATACAACTTATTACTGCAACACTTCTTTCATTTAGATTCTTTTAATATTTTTGTCGTGAAAGAGTAACATACATATATACAGAATGTTTATATTTATAATATCAGTAAGATTATTCAAATTTTTAATAATGAACAATGACAGTGTCATTGTTCAATCAAAATGACAAGCTATCGTTGTGCAATGTGAGTTTAACTCGTTTGATATCAATATGAGACGTTAATCTTTATAAATAAAACGCTTGCGTTAATGTGTGACTGAAAGACAAAATACACGAGTAACTACTGGCCATAGAAAACTGAAAATTCCTTGGGGAGTAGGGGAGCAATACGAGAGAATTTCTTGAAATAGATATAATAATATTCCTTGTAATAAAAATTTTCTCATGAAAATGAGAAAAACGAGATTTTAAAGTCGCGGATTACCACTAGTAGTGGGTGATATATTTCGATATTTAAAAAATATCGATACATGTACGCGATAGCGATATATCGCGTACGTATTCAATCCGAGATTATCGAATCATCTAGTATCGAATGTAATATCGATATATTTCTTCCGATATTTAAAATATCGTAACTATAAAATACAGTTCCCAACGTTGCATTTGTCGTCCATACAACACGGTTCCTACCGGCTTGACTAACTTTTTAAAGTATAAATATGAAACCTAAAAAAAAGGTTGTCAGGAAAATGTGGAGCTCCAATTGTAATGAAGTTTATCAAGCGAGGTGTGAGAGCTAAAAAAAAGTCTCCAAGAAAATATTGGGCATTAAATCGCAAAAAAAACAAGTTAATTATAGATAATAAGTAATTACTCACGATATTTTAAATATATCGATACATTTGTTCGATATATCGCAAAGTATCTACATAACACTACGATATATTATATCGAAAAAAATAACGATATTTTTTTTTACATGAACATCCCTACACTATTCTTTCGTTCTGGATACATAAAATACGGCAATGGGTTCTGTTCAAAAAACAGTTAATTTTAGAGAAAGCTCAAATTGATATAACATTTTAATACCTACACGAATATCGATAAATAACTTGAAACACTAGAACTTTTTACTGAACATACAATACGCATTGACTACTTTACCATGCGGAAAAAAGAGTCAAGCAACGCCGCAATAACTAAATATTGCATAAAAACTTTCCGTTCTTATTAGTGGTTGAATGTAAAAATCAAAAGAATGAATTTGTTGTTTAAAAAAGCGAATTCCAAAATCAATAAAATAGAATTTTAAGTTTAAAACTTATTATATTTTGCCATGTTGCCAAAAGCTTGCAGCGCCATCTGCAATAACTTAGGAACTAATTTTCACATCCATAACTATAAAGTATGGCCATCTTGCGGTGAATAGCGTAATCATTTATTATTTTAAAGATCTGCTAGATGGCGCTGCTCTAAATATTTAAGTGTAATGTTAATTTATAATTCTACGAAGATTTTTTTGAAATAGCCAAAATAAATCCGAAGTTAAAGTGACAAATAAGGTTATACCTTGATAAAAAAAAATTCAATAGTTGCACAGACCAATAATTTTCAGAAATTAGATGTATACTGCTATCAAACCGATAAAAGGTTTTTTTGACACCTAATTTTAAGGTCATCGTGGTGCAACGAGATGTAATTGGTTATGAGTTTGATTCCCATTCGGGGAAATATATTTTTGTTTTTTTTTTTTTAACTTCACGCTGTATCCCGCATATAACAGGGTAGAAAGAGGGAACCCGAGAACCTAGTGTCCGTTTGCTAACACTCCGTTCTAGTACAACAATTCCGATTCCCACTTTCCGCCGAATTGAGGCATTGCGTGCTGAGTAGAGGAACTCAACGCCGCGCTTTGCCTTGTTACCCAGAAAATGAAAATACTAATATTTCCTAGAGTGGCAATCGAACCCACAACTCCTAATTCTCCACTTTCTTCCCGAATTTGAGTCATAGCGTGCAGTGCGGCTGAACTAATAATAAAATAATTTTAACATTACCTCGAAAAGGAATAGAACCCTCATCCAATCGCGTCAACAGCCTGTTCCACTGCACCACGATCAATTTATTACAACTCATTGTAAACTTCCATTAAACTTCGCAGTGAAAATTTCCAGACCCTAAAAATAATACAATAAGCAATAAATTTATAATTATATAATCGAACACCAAATAACCAAATACAAAATGATATTCCGATGGCCTATTTAGGCCGTGTTTAACTGACGCTTCCTACAATGTACGGCAGCTGCGAATTCGAATATCACACATTTGTTTATATTAAATCACTTCGGTCAATACAATACGTAATATCTCTTAATAAATTGTGGAATACGGAAGGGTAAGATTCATTTCGATTCGCTATTTATTGGTAGATCTTAGATAAGAAGGAATGTTTTAATATAGAAGAAAAGAACAAAAATATAATTAATATATAAAAAAAAATGACTTCAAATTTAATATACTAAAAGTAGATATGAATAACTCATAAAGTATTCGTCAGATCTTAGCTGAATTAAAATGGAATCACATTTAAAACACTAGCTATCAAATAAACAAAGAATCATTCAAATTGGTTCACCCATCAAAAAGTTATGCGATAACACACTTAAAAAACATACAGTCTAACAGAGAATCTCCGCCTTTTTTTAAGTTAGTTTTTTTTTATCTTCACGCTGTATCCCGCATATAGCACGGTAGGCAGAGGGAACCAGAGAACCTAGTGTTAAGACACTCCATTCTCTTTCAACATTTCCGTTCCCTACTTTCCGCCGAATTGAGGCATTGCGCCACTCAACAAGTGGCGGAACTTAACGCTGCGCTTTGCCTTGTTACCAAACCCAAGAAATGAAAATACTAAATTTTACATTTCCTGGAGTGGGAATCAAACCCACAACCTGTTGCGTATACAGTCGCACGCTTGTGCCTCTGCGCCACGACAGGCGTTTTTAAGCTAGTTAATAAATGAAATAAATAATATAGGCATACATACATACATTCACGCTGTATCACGCATATAGCAGGGTAGGCAGAGGGAACCTAGTGTTAAGACACTCCGTTCCCCACTTTTTTAGTGTGTTCACTTCACTTTTCAGGTACATTTCACTTTTTCAGTTTGTGAGTTCGATTCCCACTCCAGGAAATGGAATTTTTCATTTCCTAAGCATGGTGACAGGGCAAAGCGCGGCGTTGAGTTCCGCCACTCAGCACGCGATGCCTCAATTCGGCGGAAAGTGAGGAACGGAGTATCTTAACACCTGGTTCCCTCTGCCTACCCTGCTATATGCGGGATACAGTGTGAAGCTATGTATGTATGTATGTACTTTATAAAGATATTCATTCTCTCTGGTAACAAAGCAAAGTGCGGCGTTTAGTGCATCCAATACCACAATTCGGCGTAAAGTGAGGAACGGAAATCTTAAGAGGACGGAGTGTCTTAATACTAGTTTCTCTGGTTCCCTCTGCCTACACTTCTATGTGCGATATACAGCGTGAAGCTAAAAAAAATGTTATGAATTTATTCCCATGCTCTTCACCCGCCAATTTGCATTTAACATCTATGAACGTAGCCAGTGTCAAAGTTATATTGGTTTTTATTAGATACAATCATCTCAATCTCATTTATTATGATAGAATTTGTGCCGAATTTTAATATTACATCACGCTGCTGACATTGACACGATTTAGCATGTTTTATTGTATTATTTATGTAGGTTTCGGAGTGACTAACAACTTATAACAGTTGCCCGTTACTTGTATGTATGTATGTATGTATATTATGTCTTACTTCATTTTTTAATATATATTTTGGCGTAGAGGCACAAGAATGTGACTGTTCATGCAACAGGTTGTGGATTCGATTTCCACTCCAGGAATTGAAAATATTATAATAATATAATAATATTTAGTATTTTCATTTCCTCGCTCTGGTAATAATGCAATGCTTTAATTCAGCGGAAAGTTAAGAACGGAAATGTTAAGAGAACGGAGTGCACTAGGATCTTAGGTTCCCAGTACCTACCCTGCTATATGCGGGATACAGCGTGAAAATATAAAAAAAACATTTTTTTTTTATTTATATAATACGGCACTATAGACGTTTAATCAGTACCAAATATCATTATTAGCTTCACGCTTTATCCCGGATTGCTATGTGCTATGGGTGGGCAAAGAGCGTACTTAGCATCAAGACTATGTTCTTTTCTTTCCCCCGGATGCGAGAAATTGCGTGTAACAGCGGAACTCAACGCCGTGCTTTGCTTTAACAGAGCGGGGAAATGAAAATAATTTAAATAAATTATTCCTCGTCTGGGAATCGAATCCACAACCACTCGTGATTACAATCAGACGCAATTTCACTGCGCCACGAATATTTTTATATATCATGATTCCGTTGTTTATATTATAGCTGTTCCGATCTAAATATAAATGATGATGAATCAAAACGAATCAGATAAAATACTATGATGGCATCAATTATTGTAGGTGTTTTTTCTCAGCTTTCCTCAGGTTCTCGCCTTCTAGAAAGGAAGTGTCAAAACACTGCGTTCTCCGCTTTCCGCCCGAGATTTGGCGTGCACTAAATACTGCGTGATGAATGGTACAACATAATTTAAATTTCAAATAATTTAAATATAATAATTTTCCACGTGTGGGGAGCTGAGTGTCTTAACACTAGGTTCTCTCTGCCTACCCTATGAAGGTAAGTAATCATTTTCTCGAGGGAGGAAAACGTCTCCGTCTCTTTTTGTAAGTCTGACAGCTTTGCTGCTGTAAACATAAAATATTTGCACATATCTGGTCCATTCTTTTAGGGATACCGCTTGGACCACCAAAGTTGACCTCAGAAAATGTATGAAGCTTCGGAAATGTGCGCTTATAGATTAATGATGACTAGTGTCCCCATAAACGCGTTAATAACGCATTGCGTAATGACGTATATATGACTTTATATAAACATGGATGTCAAACCATGTAAAATTTATAAGGCTATAAATTAACCTTATAAAGTTACAAAAAAAAAATGCAACGTAATGAACCAATTGGTTACAATAATAGTTTTTGAAAAAAAAAGCTTTTTTTATTAAAGAAAAACTTTAAAAAATACATTTTAACTTAATATTTCACCATCCTAGTCGTCCTCGCAAGAACATCAGGTCCGTTCTATGAGAATAGTGTACTGTCCCCGTATTCGGACACATGGGCAAATTTTCAAGCCCGTAGAATACATTAATACAGATGAAGGTGAAGCGCGTCAAAAAGCATGGACCACCTATCCGTGGTGAATGAATTCATAATAATATTTTAACATACCTATAGGACTAATAAAAAAAGATATGCGTATCTAAAAATATTTTAATATATGCATATATTAAATTTTTAAGCAAAATATCCATAAATTACTTTATCGTGACCGTAACGAATTTGTAATAGCAAAATCACGACTAGTTTTACTAGATATGTTTTTTATTGAAAAAAATTACTATCTTATCATTTGACCCTAGCTAAAAGTTCTTATTGATAAAATATATATTATAGAAATATTGTACTGTAGAAAAATAATTGATTTGATTACAGGTGACTCGTATGAACTTGTAATCGTAAAAAATACCTAGCTTTATTGTATTTTTTTATCTTAGAGCAATTTTTTCCTGTTCCAAGACTCTTCTAGAAGTATCTAGAACATGCGTAATTTGATTTTTATACATCAAATAGTTATGTCTGTGCGATATATGTCAGTTACCCAGTAACAGAAAAGTTTTCTATATCGTCCCCTTAGAGCAAAAGTTCACTAAGTCCAAAAACCTAAAAATATCAACTTATATTTTTCTTAACTTAAGTCTAAAGCCATACATTTTTGAGCTTATTTTAACATTTAAATAAAACTTTATTTTATGGGAGAAGAAACTTTTTAACAATCCATGGATTCACCGTGCGTACTCTTAGTGCGTGGCTTGTTGCGTTGCAGAGAGAGGAGTTTGGATAGTGCGAATACTACGTAAATTTGAATTATTCGACTAGAGTCTCGAATCAAAAGAAAATGTCAAGAAAATATTCAGGTATTTAATGTAAAAATATTAAAGATAATCACAATTTTAGCTAGATAGACAATTTTAGCTAGATTTTGTTAGGTGGTAGGAGGTTCGTCCTCCGTCTGGCTCGCGACCACTATCATGTCAAAGACGAACCGCCAAATATCTAATGATGTGTTCCGGTTCGATGGCATGTAAGCCAGATTTTCCCCTTTCCCACCCATCCTTTCCCCAAAATGTGGTGGTTCTGATAGTGGACTACTACATTGTCCCCCCTTCCATCAGTATCCTCTAGGTTGGCAACGCATCTACAACATCTCTGGTGTTGTAGATGTCTATGGGCGAAGGTAACCACTTACCATCAGGTGGTCCTTCTGCTCGTTTGCCGTCCGTTATCAATAAAAAAAAAGATATTTAATCAAAACAAAACTTGTTGTAATCTATATGAATAACTGTCAAGATACCGTGGTTAATCTTTTTTCATAGATTCGTAGACAACATAATCTAGTTATCTATTCCTTTAACATGTATCTATCTGTATATAGGCAAAACAATTATTAAATTAACGCCTGTGTTGTGGGTTCGATTCCCACTCCAGGAAATGGTTTTTTTCATTTCCTAGGTTTGCTAACAAGGCAAAGCGCGGCGTTGAGTTCCGTCACTCAGCATGCAATGCCTCAATTCGGCGGAAAGTGGGGAACCGAGTGTCTTAACACTAGGTTCCTTATGCCTACCCCGATATATACGTGATACAGCGTGAAGCTATGTATGTGTGTATATAGGTGGAACTCAGTGCATCGGTTTGTTTTACCAGAGCGAAGACTTTTAAATAATTTTAATATTGGTTGATTTTGGATACGATTCCTACAAGTGGGAATCGAACCCACAACCAATCGTATTTACAGTCAGACGCTGTCAAGGCAGCGTTTGAAACGTATTCACGTATTTGGACCAAGGTTCAAATACGTGAATTCCTAATACAGTGTACATTATTAGGGTGGTCAATATAGTGGTGCATTATAGTGTATTTGATTCTATACAATGTTTGTTGTTTCGGCTCACAATTAAAATTAAAGCATACTCAAGTTTGGAGTATCCATATTTGAAACGCCTCCATTTTTCTGACTAAAACCGTTACGCACCCAAAAAACGGTTATGCTCCTCTTCTACAGCCACTGCAAGCAGCGTTGCCAGTGATCAAGTTGCCAGTATAAGTAAAAGTTCTTACTTTTATAACATTTTCCCTTACTTTTGACTACCCAACATAGGTCAAAAGTAATATATCGATATACATATATCTACATATATGCGTAAGCATCAAAGTCTAAGCGTATATAGGTAATGATAACTTTTTATGTACATAAATTCATTATCATTTATATATATAATATGTTAAACTCGTTAAGCTGTTTAGTTATATTTGATTATCTGCCACTGGCAACACTGATAGCAAGGCCACTGGAACACCCCGGTCAGTGAAAACCGGCGACGTCCCTAACCTAAGGTAGGTTATCAACCACCATTTGTCATATGAAAAACAAAAGTATGATAAGAAATACCCGGACTGCATGAGGATAAAAATAAAGGTAACAAATATTTCATATATGGTTTCATTCTGTTTCCAATTGACCGGCTGTGTGTAAAAGGGAGAAGCGATTGTGGCACAGACATCTGACTATAAGCGTGATTGGTTTTAGGTTTGATTCCCACTTGGAGGAATGGTCATATAAAAAAAGCTTCACGCTTTATTCCGCATAGCTGGATACAGAGAACATAGTGTAGAATCATTCCGTTCGCTTTCTACCGGAATTCCAGACATTGTGTATTGAGAGGCGGAACTCAACACTGCGCTTTGTCTTAGCGGTGCAAAAATTAAAATAATTTAAAAATGATCATTTCCCCAAGTAGGAATCGAACCCACAACCACTCGCATTTACAGTTAGGCGCTGTCCCACTGCGCCGTGCGCCTCTACTCAACATAGTCTCGCATAATAAAAATCGCCAAACTGAATACGGCGTTGAGTTCCGCCAAAATCTGGATTTGGGACGGAAAATAGAGAGCGGAGTGTCTTGCCACTAGGTTCTCTCCGACTAATGTGCGAAGCGTGAAGCTGTATTACAAAACAATCATTTTTTATAGAACCATAGAATTATAATCATAACCTTGAAAATCTTACTTCTAGCTAAAAATAATAATATCAAATTTAAAAAATATACATATTTTTAATACGCCATATACATTCTTATAACAATATCATAAATATATCAATTTACAGTGTATATAAATATATAGTATTTCACCTTTAACAATTAAAATTAATTTTGAAAGGCTTCTTTTAACATAGTTGCAGTAATCATCCTTTTCATGTTACTCTTAGTAAATATCACGTATTTGGCGATTACACATTTTACAGTAAACGTATGTAGATGACACACAGTGTGCACAACTGAAGTGAAAAGCGATTATCGTTCGACTCCCATCTCGGTCAGTCGGTGCCTAGCTTTCGCGAGGGGAACTCGCGTGTCGACCGTGCTCCATCCAAATCGGTTAATTAAACAAATTCTGAATTAAAATCAAGTTTAAATATACTTTAGATAGCTATTAAAATAGTGGTTTTACAAGTGTAATCATCACAAGATATTCTCCGGCCGCCACGTGATCGAAGGTAAATACCGGTACCGGTAATCTTATCAAATAATGAAAATAAACGTGCAATTTTAGGGTTTCAAGAATTTATATTATTTTTGTGATAAATTTGTGTGTTAAATATTATGTTCTTAGTGTATTATGTTGGTTTCTTGGAATAATAGATTGAGATATGCAGATATGGAAGATACATTATTTTATTATTAAATTGATTAAAGTTTAATCCGGACTTGGTCTATTGAATTTAATAACTATAAATAAAATTTAAATTTAAGCTAGATATTAAATATTATATAATAATAAAGTAAGTATATTTCATACCACATATTTTATGCCTCAGTTCGGCGAAAAGTGGGGAACGGAGTGTCTTAACACTAGGTTCCCTCTGCCTACCCTGATATATGCGGGATACAGCATATATCAGCACATATATATGTATGTATATTTTATTACCTTTACGCAAATCTTATATTTCGCGATACAGGATAGATACTAATAATAAGCTATAATTTGCATAGAATTAAAGCATTTTGAATAAGTTAAGGAACGAAACGATATATTTTGTTAAGCAGAAGCAACGTTTCACTCATAAAAAACATGAATTAAAATTTGAACTCAACGTATAGAGAGAAAACATCGTTTCTGAGGATGGATGTCTCTTTTACGCTAAAACTACTGAATGGATTTAAATGTAACTATAAAATAAAATCTATAATATATATTTTTTTGTTTTTATCAAACCGCTTTGCAGGCGAAGTCGTAAGCAGAAACTAACATTATAAGTGGGAAAGTGTGCCAGGATATAATTTTGTTACTCTTTCACGCAAAATCTACTGAACAAAGTCTAGATGACACTTAACATTAACATAAAAATAACGCCTGTCGTGGCTCAGAGGCACAAGCGCGCGACTGTAAACACGACAGGTTGTGGGTTCGATTCCCACTCCAGGAAATGGAATTTTTCATTTCCTGTGTTTGGTAAGAAGGCAAAGCGCGGCGTTGAGTTCCGCCACTCAGCACGCAATGCCTCAATTCGGCGGAAAGTGGTTAACGGAGTGTCTTAACACTAGGTTCTCAGGTTCCCTCTGCCTACCCTGCTATATGCGGGATACAGCGTGAAGCTATGTATGTATGTATCTATAAAAATAACACATAGGCTACAATTTATGAATTTTTCATTAAATTTAGCCATAATATATATACTATCATTATAAAATAGATATTCGATATTTTATAATACATATAACAAATCAATATATGTGTTTGTATTAAATTGCAAATCATACAAACTGTCTCATTATGCAATATTTTTGTTATGTAAATAATCTTTCAAATTATTTCGATAAATATTAAATATCGCTTAAATAATAAATTTATATTAATATATTCATACATATGTCGTTACTGGGTTAATATGTGCCTATATTTAAAAACATAATAAGCTGCGTGGCGGAATCTTCACCGCAGTTTATATAACTAAAAAAATATATAGTGACATTTGACCCTACAATCATCGTATATACAATCAAATGTCTATTCTATCTAACTACCTACATTAGGTAGCAGTGGCGACGGGCAAAAATTTTAGTTAGGTAAGCCGGTAAATTAAGGAAGCCGATATATTTAGGAAAGCCGGTATATTTTTTATGGATAACGGATGGCAAATGAGCAGAAGGACCAATTCGATGGTAAGTGGTTACCTTCCCCATGAATATTCATAACACGATGTTGTAGATGCGTTGCCAACCCAGAAGATACAGATGAAAGGGGAGGATTATGTAGTAGTCCGTTATCGGAACCACCACATTTTGGAGGGAAAGATGGGTGGGAAAGGGGAAAACTTGGACTTCATCGAACTGAACACATCATAAGATATTTGGCGGTTCGTTCCTTGACAAGCACAGTGGTCGCGAGCCAGACGGAGCACGAACCTCCTACCACCAAACTACTGGGATACCAGCCTCTTACGGTACGCTATTCAGCGGCGGAGAACTATAGAATTTTGGCGATGATCTTTTTTTTAGGTGTATAAGATGTCAGAGCTTGTTTTTTTACATTTTTATGCCCAATATTTTCCTGGCAACCTTTTTTTTTGTAGCTCTCACATCTCGTTTGACTTTGTTTTTTGGGAGCTCCACATTTCAGTGGCGGGTTTCTTTTTTTTAGGTCTCATACTTGTACTTTGAAAAGTTAGGCAAGCCGGTAGGAATCGAGTTGTATGGACGCTTCGCCACTGTTAGGTAGTTTAAAATATTTAGTCTCTCTTAGAAACCACTTTTATAAATAAATCTTAGTTGCTATGCCTATTCAAGTAACGAGAAAAAATAAGTAAATATAGAATAAGTTAACAAAAGGCATGTCGTGTGAAGTACAATCTTGTGACTGTAAACGAAACAGGTTGTGGGTTCGATTCCCACAAAGAAATGAAAATATTAAATGTTATTTAATATTTTCATTTCCTTGCTCTCGTAAGAAGGCAAAGCGCGGCGTTGAGTTCGATTCAGCACGCAATGCCTCAATTCGGCGGAAAATTGGTAACGGCAATGTTATAAGAGAACGGAGTGTTTTAACACTAGGCTCTCTGGTTCTCTCTGCCTACCCTGCTATGTGCGTGAAGCTTAAAAAACCAAAAGATACAGACCGCGTGACTACAGTAAACAGTAAAAACATTATGAACAAAAAATGCCTAAAATATATGCCTATCGTATTAAACTAGCAGTTTTTTTCTTCGAAAATTATTATTTTTCGTACGTAATTAATATGGATTATGAGGGAATTAAATGTTATCTCTAAATATACAATAAGATACTGATAACTATCTCTATATATAACATCCAAGCTGTCGAATATCAGTTTTTGTTGAATTTAATTGAAGGCCCGGGCGTTTGCGCCTACTGAGTAAACAAGGCATGAACATTTATAAAATAAAACGAAAATAATAATATTTATAAAGAAATAAGCGTTAAGGCCATAATGGCGCAGTGGGACAGCGAGACTGTAAATGTGATTGGTTGCGGGTTCGATTACTGTTAGTTAATTAATTATTTTAATCATTCCGCTCTGGCAAGATAACAAGCGGCGTTGAGTTCAGCCACATAAAATACTATTTGAATTTGGACGGAAAGCAGTATATGGTGTCTTAACAATAGATTAGAATGAGCATTATTAGCGTGTCATTTTGGAAAAGCGTTTGACTGTAAATGTGGTTCGTCGTGGGTTCGATTCCCTCTCGGGGAAATGATAAATTATTTACACTGTTTTGCTGAAGCAAGACAAAGCCAGCGTTGAATACCGCCACATAACATATAATGTGTTGAATTTGGGCGGAAGTCGGCGAACGGAGTGTTTTGACACTTGAGTTCTCACCGCCCACTCTGCTATACCGGATATAGCGTAAGGCTTTAAAAAAACTAATAATATTTATAAAGAAATAACCATTTAATTTACCTAAACATGAGCCAAGCACTTCTCAGAAATATTCGAGGCTTCGGTTATTTAAATTTTCTAAGTTACGAACTCGTTCCGATACATCCCATTGTTTATTTGCAAAGATTTATTAATGCGAAATACACGTAGCTTGTGATTTTTTTTTATTTTCAATCAATGATACAACAAAATTGTTTGGCTTTAGAATGATATTATTATCATTATCATTTCAACAAAAAAATAAATAATACACATAATTATAACGCCTGTCGTGGCGCAGAGGCACAAGCGTGCGACTGTAAACGCGACAGGTTGTGGGTTCGATACCCACTCCAGGAAATGTAAAATTTAGTATTTTCATTTCTTGGGTTTGGTATCAAAGCAAACCGCGGCGTTGAGTTCCGCCACTCAACACGCAATGCCTCAATTCGGCGGAAAGTGGGGAACGGAATTGTTGAAAGAGAATGGAGTGTCTTAACACTAGGTTCTCTGGTTCCCTCTGCCTATCCCTCTACATGTGGAATACAGCGTGAAGTTGAAAAAAAAAAAAATATAAAAAAACAAAAATCCCGACTGAACCAATTCTTCAAATTTAGGAAGCACATACAAATACAGTAGGCTATAAAAGCTAGTTATGTGTTATATATTTTAAACGTGCTAATTAAATCCTTTCATTTGGTTCCACACGGTACCCATCAATATTTTTTTTATTTTTTTTGTTTTTATTCATGACGTAATTGCCTCTAGAAGGCACCATGAATTGAATTAAGAGTGACACATATATAAAAACACTTGGTATAAATACCTTAATTACATAATTCGGTCCAGGGGTTTGGAAGATATGAGGTAATAAAGAATACAAACATACGTGATACGCGCGAAAAACATAACCCTCCTCTGACAGTCGAGTAAAAAGTAGATTCAGGCTTTATCCCACAGAGCAAAGTAGTAAGAGAGAACCTACTGTCGAGACACTCCGCCGTTTTCTACCCGAACCTGAAACATTACATACATACATACATACATAGCTTCACGTTGTATCCCGCATATAGCAGGGTAGGCAGAGGGAACCTGAGAACCTAGTGTTAAGACACTCCGTTCCCCATTTTCCGCTGAATTGAGGCTTTTGTGTGCTGAGTGGCGGAACTCAACGCCGCACTTTGCCTTATAACCAAACCCAGAAAATGAAAATACTTCATTTCCTGGAGTGGGAATCTAACCCAGAACCTGTCGCTTTACAGTCGCGCACTTGTGCCTCTGCGCCACTAGAGGCCACCCAAAACATTGCGTGTCAAAAATATACTCACATATATGAATAAGTGTCAAGGTGCTGACTTTAATCTCATTTTATAGGTACATAGATAAATTATCTAGTTATCTATTGCTTTCACCTATTTTGCTATGTTTAATGTTAAAATTGAGAATATATATATTTTTTCGGCATACTAGGGTAGTCAGAGCAAATCTAATGTTGAGGCACCATTTGTTAAATGGCGGAACTCAACGTGATATTTTGTCTTATGAGACAAATGAAATCTAATACCAAATACCAATATTTATGAGGTGATCGAACCTAAGCAATCATATTTACAGTCAAACATTGTCGTACTGTGTCACGATGTATATAATTATTATAGAACAGGAACTTAGCTATGTAACTAGAACACTATCACTTAAAATCATTAATATATATGTATGTTTGTTTGTTACGCTTTCACGCCAAAACTACTCAATCGATTACCATGAAACTTTGTACATGTTTTCTTAGAGGTATTCTAAAGCATATAGGATATTTTTTATCATAAAATATATTTTGGCAAATATGATTGTTTGTCAAAGAAATAGAAATCTAGCTGCTGAGGCATAAGTTGGCATACGTTATACACTATAGTATGGATTGCCATTGACCATGTGAGCGAAGCCGCGGATACAGCTAGTAAATAAATAGTAATATAAAACAACTACACAAAAAATTGATCTCTTAATACTGAGTGAAATAAGTTTAAGCTGAAATTAGGTCAAAAGTCAATTTTCCAGTGAGGAGGTACAGCAATAAACGAAAAAAGCAAAGAATCGTTTTTTAAAAGCTCTGCTCTTTGAATATTAGTCAAGTGTTTACAAAATCTTGACATTATTTCCATACCAGGCGGGAATAGGTTGATAAGTCGATTTGCATATGCTGCTATTAATTTTAAATAGTAGTATTATTTGTTTATTTATGGTATAGAATGAATAAATGATTAATTCAAAATTACTAAAGGAAATCAAACAATAACAAAATTTTGCTTGGTGGTAGGAGGTTCGTCCCACTCCGTCTGGCTCACGACCACTATCATGTCAAAGACGAACGCCAAATATCTTATGATGTGTTCGGTTCGATGGCACATGTAAGCCGGGTTTCCCTATCCCACCCATCCTTTCCCCAAAATATTAGTGGTTCCGATAGCGGACTACTGCATTGTCCTCCCCTTCCATCTGTATCCTCCCCTAGGTTGGCAACGCATCTACACAACGCCTCTGGTGTTGTAGATGTTCATGAGCGAGTAACCACTTACCATCAGGTGGTCCTTCTGCTCGTTTGCCATCAGTTATCCATAAAAAAAAAAAAAAAAAAACACTTTCAGGTTTACGAATAAGTTTACAAACAACATAAAAACAGAATTTCAAATAAATTTAAAAATATAAATACATGCCATGAAAAATACATTTTCAACATCGACTTATCGACTCGTACGGATTTGAATCGAAAACCATATAAGTAAATAAATTGAGTTTTGGTAGAAAATACGACACTATAATGTTACAATATTTTTGAGTTTTAAATTGACACTCGCGAATCCTTGGACGGTTTCAAAGAGCGCGGGTTCGAATCCACTTTGCGTTCAAATTTTGGGTTTCCTAAATATGTATTTCGTTTTCCTAGGGTGTGGGATTTGCACTTTAAAACTTCAAAACTATTTAATAAATAACATTCTCTCCTGCCAGAAATGGTTCTTTGAAACAATCTTTGGGTAGCAATTGTAAAAATCTCTCTACAGAAATGCTAACAATATAAATAGAATTGCCAACAGAAAAGCGTATGAGAATTTCGACGCAACCAGATTGTGCAACGCGTGAGCTTAGTGGTCAGGTGCTTGGACAGATATCAAGAGCGCGGTTCGAATCCCGCTTTGCGTTCAACTTTATACGTTTTCTAAATATGTTTGACAACATGCAACTATAGTATAAAAATTTATTATTATATATATAAATATATTTTATTTCATTGCCATTATTATATTAGAGACATGGGAGAATTAACTTGTAAATCAAAATTTTGAAAAATAACAACTGCACCTTTGTTCTTCACTTAGCAGTGTAATTATGACACTCCGTTCGCGTCTTACTACCCCAAATACGAGGTGGTGCGTGTTACGTGGCGGAAAACAATGCAAAGCAGGGCGAAGTAACTTAAATATAATCATTTTCCCATAGAAGGAATCCCGAAAATTCGAACTATTCGCGATCGCGATTACAGTCAGACGTAGTCCTGCCTGCGATGAGCGCGTCATTTTTTTAACTTCACGCTGTGTCGTATGGCAGGGGTAGGCAGAAGGAACCAGAACCTAGTGTTAAGACACTCCGTTCTCTTTCAATTTCCGTTCCCACTTTTTCCCCCAAAATTCAAAATTATTATATTACTAATTTTAGAATTACTGTATACAACAGCATTGCAAGCTTAATATTCAATAAGGTTTTCCAGGGCTGCTAGTAAAACGAAATTATTTCATACCGTTAGGTCTTTAAAATTTAACAATCAAATATTATGGAACAGCACAGTAGTAAGGTTATGGTTATGAATGTTTTGTAAATATGCTGTTAAAATATAATGTGTAATTTTATATTTCATGCAAACACTTAACGTTGAGAGAAAGCTATTTCTATTTTACGTATATTTTTAGTATGCAGTTTCAAGAATTTTTTTTTACCTGTGAGCTTTTAGATTTTACTGTGATTGTTTTTTTTTTTTATTGATAACGGACGGCAAACGAGCAGAAGGACCACCTGATGGTAAGTGGTTACCTTCGCCCATGAACCTCTACAACACCAGAGATGTTGTATGCGTTGCCAACCTAGAGGATATAGATGGAAGGGGAGGACAATGTAGTAGTCCGCTATCGGAACCACCACATTTTGGGGAAAGGATAGGTGGGAGAGGGGAAAACCTGGCTTACATGCCATCGAACCGGAACACATCATAAGATATTTGGCGGTTCGTCTTTGACATGATAGTGGTCGCGAGCCAGACGGAGGACGAACCTCCTACCACCAAAAAAATTTATATTATTTTAAGCAAACTAGATCCATATTTTATTTCATATTCACTATTATTCCTCATTTTTTCATTAAAATACATGCGACAAACCCTAAGACTTCAGTGGTAAAACATGGTGTTTCGTGGTCCATGTTCTCGCCATTTAGTCATAAAGTTACACAAAATCTTTATAAATTGTGACTATATGTTATTCTGCTTTATGGTCCTATTGTACAGATACATCTAGATCCTTTCAGAAATATTTTTCTGAAATACTAACAAACATCCGTCAGTTCTTGCCAAATTTCGCATTTATAATATTACAGTAGAATTGTACGATCATATTTCAGTTCATTTTTAAGGGATTTCAAAAAAGAAGGTTTTCAATTCGATTATACTTTTATTTTTTTTTTATTTTTTTTTTTATGGATAACGGACGGCAAACGAGCA
>JAKGSA010001597.1:38755-49003 GCA_033558755.1 Philaethria dido | reverse complement strand
TATCAAGTTATTCACGCCATATACAGGTACATTCCTTAAAATAAATGTGCACGTAAAATATTGTAAGTAAATATATCTAAATTTAAATTATAAAATTTTAAGTGAAAAAAGCCATCTAAAAAGCCTGAGAACCCCTCAGAGAGCATACATGAAGAGGTTAATGACTGTGGATGAGGCGAAAGTATGCAGGGACCGCGGCGTTTAACTCCGTCCTCTCTGATTACCTCGCTAGGGATACAGCGTTAAGTGCTTAAAGAATTTTTGCATTATGTTCTTTCAATATATTGATTTAACCCGGTATTAGTTTTAATAGGTCGAAGAGACCGTCACAGTTAAAGTAATATTTTTTTGATATTTTTAATATATTAGAGTTACTATAAATAAATTTAATAAAAATTAAATTTATTTACATTTTAACGCTCTAAAATTATATCACGCGGCGTTAAGTACCGCCAGTCAACAAGTAACGTCTCAAACCGAGCGGAAAGTGCAGAGTGGAGTATTGACACTAGCTGTTTGTGTTTATCTGTTACGTATGTCCTACTAAAAGAAAGTGAAGCTGAAACCTAAAAATCAAAAATGATGTACTGCAAAGATAGGTAAAGCGTACCTATTTATATAACGCGTGGCCTAGCAACATATATGTCACTTTTTTTTAACTTCTCACTGTATCCCGCATATAGCAGGGTAGGCAGAGGGAACCTGAGAACCTAGTGTTAAGACACTCCGTTCTCTTACAACAATTCCATCCCCACTTTCCGCCAAATTGAGGCATTGCGTGTTGAGGGCGAAACTCAACACCGCGCTTTGCCTTTTTACCAAACCCAGAAAATGAAAATACTAACATTTCCTGGAGGGGGAACCGAACCCACGATCATAAATATTCAAGGTTTCATTTCTGCCGATACTCCCGGAGTGCGATCCATATTAAATATTTTTATTCGAATATATCAAGGGGTGTTTCAGACCACCACGGTTGTTACAGGTTCACTATAATTACGTAAAGTATATAGTCCATTATCAAATTGCTTTCCATCGTAGTGTTGATTTATTAATCATACTGTCTGTCTGTCAGTTTGTCTTACTATATACACTGTACAGGTATTAGAGACAAGGTCAAGAATATTTGTACATCTACTTTCAAATTGTTAGAAATTTATTGTAATTTTAGCCATTTTTATCTGCATAATTGCTTTGAGAGACCATCGTGACTGTGTGACAGCAACTGTAAACACGATGGTTCTGAGTTCATACACATGAGAGGGAATTATTATATTTAAATTATTTTCATTTCACCACTCTGGTAAGACAAGCGCGAATTTGAGTTCCGCTACTTAAGACGCAATGTCTCGAATTGGACTGAAAAGCTTTTTTTTTAATTAATCAAAGGTGGCAAACGAGCAGACGGACCACCTGATTGTAAGTGGTTACCTTCGACTATAGATATTTACGCCACCAGAGGAGTTATAAATGCGTTACCAGTTCAGAGGGCAGATGGAAGGCGAGGAAACAATAGAATAGAATAGAAAACAACAGAATAGAACAGAATAGAACAGAATAAAATAAAATAGAGCAGTGTTCTACTCTGTTCTCTAATGGTTTAGAATAGAACAGAATAGAACAAAATAGAACAGAATAGAACAGATTAGAATAGAATAGAATAGAATAGACTAGAATAGAATAGAATAATCTTATCTTTATTGCACACACAAAAAAATATAAAAGAAAGAAAAAACAATAATATGAACTCATGTATCTGTAAGCAAAGGCGATCTTATTGCTTCAAGCAATGTAATGAAATGGCCACGGCCCGCCATAGGAACCACTACATTCTAGAAAAAGGATGGATAGAAATAGGGAAAACCTGGCTTACATGTCATCGAACCGGAACACATCATTAGATATTTGGCGGTTCGTCTTTGACATGATAGTGGTCGCGAACCAGTTGGAGGACGAACCTCTTACCATCTAATTACTGGGATACCCGGCTCTTACGGGACGTTACACAGCGGCGGAGGGGAATTGTATTCTAACCCCGTCCCCTCACAGAAAAAAAAAGTAGAAAGTGAATATCCGAGTGTCTTAACATTAGGAGTGTCTACTATACTATGCAAAAAATGCGTGACAGTGTAATCTCTCTCTCTCTACTGTTAAGACATTCTTTTCTCCACTTTCTGCCTGAATTTTTTTACAGAATTGCGTGTTAAGTGGCGGAACTAAACGCTGTGATTTGACTTACTAGAGCGGATAAATGCAAATAATTAAAATATAATAATTCTTCCAAGTGGGAAGCGTTCTTTTGTTCTTTTATAGTATTTTATGGGAAAAGAGGAATGAAGAAAGAGCTTTACGCTTTATTCTGCATAGCAGGGTAGTCGAAGAGGACTTAGTGTCGAGACACTCTTTTCTCCACATTCTATTTTTTCACATGTTTTTTTTTTTAACTTCACGCTGTATCCCGCATATAGCAGGGTAGGCAGAGGAAACCTCAGAACCTAGTGTTAAGACACTCCGTTCTATAACAACAATTCTGTTCTCCACTTTCCGCCGAATTGAGGCATTGCGTGCGGAGTGGCGGAACTCAACGCCGCACTTTGCCTTGCTACCAAACCCAGGAAATGAAAACACTAACATTTCCTGAAATGGCAATCGAACCCACAACCTGTCGCGTTAACAGTCGCACGCTAGCGCCTCTGCGCCACGACAGGCGTTTTTCACAAGTTTCTTAATATAATTCAATAATTAAAGAGATAAGTCAAAGCGCGGCGTTGAGTTCCGCCACTCAGCACGCAATGCTTCAATTCTGCGAGAAGTGGGGAACGGAAATGTTAATAGAACGGAGTGTCTTAACACTAGGTTCTCAGGTTCCCTCTGTCTACTCTGCTATATGCGGGATACAGCGTGAAGCTATAAAAAAAAAGAGATAAATTAATAAATATCCAAAAACTGTACAACAATCCAAGTAAAAGAACAACCCTATCGATTCGACTCAAATAAATTTCTTTTAAAAACGTTTTCTTGACCTCTGGCATAACACGATACGTTATACAGCCAAATATAGATTATAAAATAACTTTATACTGAACGAAATAATAGAATAAAACCTATGTTCATAGAAATAAGGTTTATTTTTTAATATTTTTAATCTGTACTAACGTCTTATGAAAATGGAGGGTATATTATTATTTTTTTAATCGGCTGTTTAAATGCCAGCCTGTGCGTGCGCTCTTTGGTGTTAATTTAAAAAAGAAATTCGGTAATGTCAAAGTACTCTAAGGTTATGCATACATTATGGTTTTTTTTTTATTTTTTGAAAGTTTTTTTTTATTTTTGCGCTTTAACGTAGTGTCTATACACTCCGTTCTCTATTTTGTGATGGAATTTGACACATTGTGTGTTAAGTGACAGAACTTAACGCCACATTTTGCTTTTACTTACAGAGAAATGCAAATAATTTTTACAATAGGATCCCAGAAAACGTCCGAGAATTTTCCATTTCACAATTATAAAAAATTGTGAAAAGACGTTTGTGTGTTAAAGGTTATTACCTAATTAGTGATTTTATAAATGATAACACGCCTTGGGAATGAAATGCTCGCTCCAGTCTGTTTCAAAGGTATCATTGTCACTAATAAATATCTGTAAAGCATTGACGAATGAAAAAAAAAAAAGTCCCGCAGAGTTTCTTGCGCCGGTTCTTCTCAGGTCTGAGGCATTCAATTTATTGAACCGGTGGTAAATAATTTGACGTTCAAAAATGAAGCTTGTAACTTCTTATTTTGAATAAAATTATTGACTTTGACTTTAATTAAAATACATTTGTATATTAATTTAAAATATATATATATATAATTCTCATTTCTCATCATTTCATCGTTCTGGATGACAAAGCGAGGCGTTGACTTCCGCCATAAATGGCGACACACGTACATACATACATAGCTTCACGCTGTATCCCGCATATAGCAGGGTAGGCAGAGGGAACCTAGTGTTAAGACACTCCGTTCCCCACTTTCCGCCGAATTGAGGTATTGAGGCTTAATTTCGAATTGAAAGGGGCGGACTGTTGTCTTAACACTAATTTCTCTCTGAACTACCCTGTTACGTGGTAAAAGCGTGAAGATGCTTTAATCATTTACCTGAGTAGGAATTGAACCCACAACCCATCTCGTTTACAATCAGACGCAGTCACACACAGACACGATGACCTTGGCATAATTAGTTCTAACCTTACAAGGTGTGTTACATATCACTGCAAGTGATATGCACCCTTTGATGTGTAACAAGTGTACGAGGTGTGTTCAAAAAGTAAGGTGACTGTGAAATTTGGCGGGCAACGTACTTTCGATTATCGATTTTTTTATTTTGTTATGTTGGTACACTCTTCCCGAACATCTGTACCAAGTTTCAAGTGTATAGCATTTTTTGTTTGGTTGGGAGAGGCGTAAAGGTTATAAGTGTTTTGCGTGCTCGGCGATTTCTTGCTATCGAAAAATATGGATTTGCATCAAATTTTGTGTAAAAAATAAAATAAAGTGCTCCGAAACACTTAAAATGTTGACAGTGGCATACGGTGAAACTGTTCTGAGTAAAAAAAATGTTTACAAGTGGTACAAACTCTTCCAAGATGGCCGGGAAGATGCCAATGACGAGCCTCGCTCTGGACGCCCAAGCACGTCAACAACTGATGAAAACGTTCAAGCAGTGAAGAAAATTGTTCTGGAAAATCGTCGAATCACTATCAGAGAAGTTGCTGAGGATGTTGGTATATCGCTTGGCTCGTGCCATGAAATTTTTTCTAACGTTTTGGGCATGAGACGTGTGTCAGCGAAGTTTGTTCCGAAATTGCTCATCATTCATCTTTGCTGGTGAGAGATTTTTTGGCCAAAAACAACACCACAATCATGCCTCAGCCACCATATTCACCGGATTTGGCCCCATGTGACTTTTTCTTGTTCCCAAAACTAAAGAGACCTATGAAAGGACGGAGATTTGCAACGATTGAAGAGATAAAGACTGCATCGCTGGAAGAGCTCAAGGCTATACCGAAAAGTGCTTATGAGAAGTGCTTTGACGATTGGAAAAACCGTTGGCATAAGTGTATTGTATCTGAGGGGGATTACTTTGAAGGGGACAACATAAATATTGATAAATAAATAAATATTTTTTCTTAAAAATACAAAGTCACCTTACTTTTTGAACACACCTCGTATGTCGAACACATGGTAGTGTGTGTAATATTTATTTAATTAATTTAATGTGTTTCTAATATATTATTATAAACAATATATGTGTAGTGCAATTGTTCTCATGTACACTGTATGTGTGTCAGTGTTCATACTCCTGCGTCTGTATTGTGGACACACAAAGAGATACAAAGTTCCTTTACGTATTAATACCATTCGGGGAAAAATATATTTATAAATTATATTAATTTACCCCCTCTGGTGAAATCGAATCATTGCGAATTGACTCGCGGTACTTAACGCCGCACTTAAAAATTATGATAAAATAAAAAACCCGACTGCATAAAGAAACTGAAAAGAAAAGAAAGATTTAACGTTTCTAGAAAGCAAATAAAAATAAAAGCTAGTTATGTGTTATATATATGAAATGTGCTAATTAAGTACTTTCATTTGACACCCCACACGGTACTCATCAACGATTTTTTTGTAATTATTCATGACGTAATTGCCTCTAGAGGGCGCCATATTGAATTAAGAGTGACGTCACATATCTAAGAACACTTGGAGTATCAATACCTATCTAATGTCACCTTAATTATATAATTCGGTTCAGGGATTTGGAAGATATGAGGTAACAAAGAATATTACAAACATACATGATACGCGCGAAAAACATAACCCTTCTCTGACAGTCGGGTAAAAAATAAAACAAACAGTATGTACTCAGGTTTACTATTAGTTAGAAAGTTCATTTTCTTCACAATAAATATGTTTGGGAGACGGATTTTATATTTTGTACAATTATGTTATTATATTAGCGTGCGACTGTAAACGCGACAGGTTGTGAGTTCGATTCCCACTCCAGGAAATGTAAAATTTAGTATTTTCATTTCTTGGGTTTGGTAACAAGGCAAAGCCCGGCGTTGAGTTCCGCCACTCAGCACGCAATGCCTCAATTCGGCGGAAAGTGGGGAACGGAATTGTTGAAAGAGAATGGAGTGTCTTAACACTAGGTTCTCTGGTTCACTCTGCCTACCCTGCTATATGCGGGATACAATACAATGAAAATACTAAACCATTACATTTCCTGTATTGGGAATCGAATCCACATCCTGTCGCATTTACAGTCGCACGCTTGTGTCTCAAGATACGACAGGCGTTATTTATTTAGCAATTTATTGATTCAAATATTTATTTATTTAAGAGTATCATTTAGGGATTATCTTATCTTTAAATTATTACAAATAACTCCAAAACTAGTCCAATCCTAACTAAATTTAAATGGCATCACATCAGAACCACTACCTATCAGTAAACAGATTATGCGGTAACTTACATAAAAAACGGGGAAAGCAATTGTTAAAATAGAGCGGAGTGCTAAAATAAAGAATATCTTTTGATGAAATATACTAAAAAACTTTTGAAAGTCATTAAAAAACAATTATATGTTCTTATGTTTTCTTAACTAATATAAAATCCTGGTTATGTTTGTATGTTTTATTTAAAAAAGCGGTTGACTTAACACGTTTGAATGTGGGTTCGATGCCCATTTAGGGAAAAAGTTAAATCAAATTATTTCCCCATTCTAGTAAAATATAGCGTGGCGTTGATTTCCTCCATTTAAAATTCAATGTATTGATTTTTTTTTTTTTTTTTTTTCGACTGTGTAGTATGCTGTTGGCCCTATTGGCCTCGACAGCGTCACCGGGTTTTGTGGGGGGGCCGAGCTTGAAGAGCTCTGACCCTGGCTTGGCCTCCTCGGGAGGAGGACCATCAACTTAGAACTGCAGTGTCACAGGGGCGCCTCCTGCGAGGCCGAACCTCGGCTTGCGAACACTGCTTGTAGGGGACTTTGCTTTCGCTCGGCCCGAGCTTAAGCCTACAGGGCAGGGCGTTTGATGCCCTGTTGGATTTTAGTGGCTTGACCCAGTCGCACCGAGGCGTGATCGAGCCGTTATGTATTGATATCAGGCGATAAGTTGAGAACGGAGTGTCTTAACACTAGATTTTCTTTGAACTAGTCATGTGAGATTTCAACTGTTTTTATTTCTTAGGAAACGAAAAACGTATAAAAAATTGAATGCAGCGGGACACGAACCGGAGTCTCTTGGATACCATCCAAGCGCTGTAACTGCTAAGCCATGCCTTCTATATCCTACGTCAAAATTCTCATACGCTTGTTACAACGTTATGTTTGTAGTTAGCATCTCTGTAGAGAGATTTTTACTAATTTCTACTACACAAAGATTATTACTAAGAACAATCTTTTGGCAACAGAGAATGCATTTATTTAATTCTCTACAAAGATGCTACCAACATGAATAAGTTGTAACAAGCGTATGTACCCTGACATATTCCGGGCAAGAACGTATAGCTTAGCAGTCGGAACGCTTGGACGGTTTCCAAGAGGCGCGGGTTCGTATCCCGCTGCGTTAAAATTTATGGCTATATACGTTTTCTAAGTATGTTATTCCCATCTCCAAAGTGTGTGATTTTAGGGTAGGCAGAGAAACCAGAGAACCTTTGTGTTGGGAAGACACCCGTTCTCTTAATATTTTCCATTTCCTTCCGCCGACTATCAATGCTTTTTTCTTTCTTTCTTTCTCTCTTTTCCCCCATTTCCCATTCGAACTCAATACGACCACTGTATAGCAATAGACAGACAAAACAACTATTTTTATTATTAAATAATAAATATTAGCGGAATTAATAACAATATTAAATTATTTATAGTAATGTAAGGTTTGGTCGTTAAAAATCGATTTAGATCCAAAACTAATGTGACTTTGCTAGTATTCCGATATGTTTGTAATAACTTTGTTGTTTCAGGAAAATACAAAAATGCTAGATCGATTTCAATTTAAACTTTTTCATATAAAAACATTTTTAAAAAATTATGTCTAAGCGCTCTGACCACTGAGCAAAGTAAAGAACGCATGGCTTAGGGTCAGAGGGTTTTTGTGGTAGAGTATGACAATAATGTACCCATGGCCTCGGGAAGATGCAGATTGATGGACTACCGTGGGTTTTAGTGAGTAGGATGTTAACTCATGAGTCCCACATAAACTGCATTGCACTTCCCAGCGCGCGGTTACCTCGCAAATCGGGGTTTCCCCACGGAGAAAAAAAAACGTCAGAGGGTTTGACGAGCCAAGAGGCGCGGGTTCGAGTCCCGCTGCGTCTTCAATTTTTATACGTTTTCTAAATATGTTTTTCGTTTCCTAAGTCTGTGACAAACACTTAAAACTTCAAAAATAATCCTTTTCATTTTTCATTTCAAAAAAGAGGTTCTCAATCACTGTATTATGTTTTGTGTTGTATAACTGTTTACTGGGTATAGCAATTTTGATGATTTTTTTTCTATGATAGCTAGTGCTTTGATAGTCTCATGTGTTTAGTTAATATTTTCTTCCTTTGTGCATTTTGTTTTACGGTTCGGATAACGGATGGCAAAACGAGCCGTAAAGGACCTGATGGTAAGCGGTTACCTTTCATAAAACCATGAACATTCATAAACAGCAGAGATGTGCTATAGATGCGTTACAACTTTAGAGGATACAGATGGAAGGGGGCGACACAATGTAGTAGTCCGCTATCGGAACCACCACATTTTGGGAAAGAAAGGATGGTAGGAAAGGGGAAAACTTGGCTTGCCATGCCATCATCGAACCGGAACACATCATTAGATATTTTGCGATTCGTCCTTAACATGATAGTGAAGCGTGAGTCAGTTTGAGGACGAACCTCCTACCACCAAACGAAAACTTACATTTACAATATTAGTAGGGATTAATAAAAACACTTAATAAAGTTATAAAAATTATAATATTAAAAAATAGGTCTACATTCACGTCACTAATACAAATAGTAAGTTTCAAGAAATAAGGCTATACTTGTAGTGATGTGACTCGCTGATGATGATACTGAAAAAACGTTTTTCATTAAAATATAATCCTCTTTTTACTTTTTTTATTAGCTTCACGCTATCCCGCATATATAGCAGAGTAGGCAGGAGGAACTCAATGTTAAGACACCCGTACTCCACTTTCGCCGAATTGAAGTATTGCATGCTGAGTGGCGAAATCAACGCCGCACTTGACTTGCTACCAAACTCAGGGAAATGAAAAAAATTATTTCATGGAGTGGGAATCGAACCCACAAACCCTGTCGTACGAATCGCACGCTTGTGCCTCACATTAATGATACAGGCGACTTAATATTTATTATTATTAAAATTTATAACTTAGGGAGGCCATCATGTTCAGTAGACAGCATGCGACTGTAGCTATGACAAGTTGTGGGTTCATACAATAATTACAGGGAATGAACATATTAAATTATATTTAGTATTTTCATTTCCACGCTCTGTAAAAAGGCAAAGCGTAAAGTGTTGGAGTTCCGCCACCTCAACACGCAATGTGCCTGAATCCGGCGGAAAGTGGGGAATGGAGTTGAAAAGAACGGAGTGTTTTAACTGGTTCTCAGGTTCCCCAGTTATATGTGGGATACAGCGTGAAGCCATAAAAATATATCTGCAACACAAGCCGTAATGCTGAGTTCCGGCATTCAACAGACATACATACATAGCTTCATCGCTGTATCCCGCATATAGCAGGGTAGGCAGAGTGGAACCTAGTGTTAAGACACCCGTCTCCCACCTCCCTACATTTTTTTTAAGTGTTTTAGTGGGTTTCTTGTTCTTTGGGCGCGTTTTAGTGGTTTCCTTTTGTCTTTTTAAGCGTGTTTCAGTGGTATCTCTTGTTCTTTAAGTGCTCTTAGTGGTTTCTTTGTTTTTTATTAAGTGTTTTAGTTTCTTTTTTGTTTCTTTACGAGTCTTAGTGGTTTCTTTGATTCTTTAAAAGTGCTTTTAGTGGGTTTCTTTTTGTTATTTTTGAAGTAGTATTTTTAGTGGTTTCTTTTGTTTTTTTATTAAGTGTTTTAGTGTGGTTTCTTTTGCTTCTTTAAGTGGGTCTCAGTGGTTTCTTGATTCTTTAAGTGGGTCTTATTGGTTTCTTTTTTTGTTTTCTTATGTGGGATTTAGTGTTTTTAAATGATTTTACAG
>JAKGSA010001597.1:9524-36420 GCA_033558755.1 Philaethria dido | reverse complement strand
GTGCTGAGTGATATTCCGTCACTCCCAACAACTCCTCTTACTCCAGTAAATCCACCAAATCCAAAAACCAGATCCCGACGTCGTCAGCCCACCGTTCCTGTCCTGAAAAGACCGAGACTAATGAAAAAATTTACTTTGAACTATCAGTGGAAAAAAGCCGTTTTTCGACACAGAGCTATTATAGAAGAAGACTCCAATTATACAGATGTTCCGGATATATCAGCGATGGATTATTTTTATAAATTTTTTTCGCCAGACATTCTAACAGATATCGTAGAGCAAACAAATTCTTACTCAATAAGGAAAGCACTGGACGTTCACTTGGTTTGACGGAAGATGAGCTTCTATGATTTTCTAGCCATACATATTATTATAATAGGGATCGTGAATATGCCATATACGGACTTTTGGAGTTTGTCACAGGTATAACTTGGTAGCAGGGTTGATGACACTAAAACGATATCCAACAAATACGTGCAATTTGCACTTCGTTGACAATAATATACAGGATTCCGACGATATTACAAAAAATGAGGCCATTTGTGCGAAAGTAAAAGACAAAATTGTCTACCACAGGAAAATGAACGGAAGTTTAGTATAGACGAGATGATGATTCCGTATAAAGGAACCAAGAAGCTGGAAGAAAACGCCGTCCAATATGAAAAGGACAAACCCAACAAGTGGGGTTTCAAAATTATGTCCCGCGCCAGTCTCCAGGCATGGTATATGATTTTCTTCTTTTATGGTAGCGAAGATACATTCAGATTTAAGGGACACCGCAATGCTCATCTAGTTACAACTCAGTTAAAATAGCTGAGGAACATTCAAACAGCCAGATAAGTTAGGTAAAAATGAAAACCACTCAAATGGCGCATAGAGGTAAATCCTGAGAAGAGTACCACAGTGTATTTCCCTCTGCGGGCATGACACCATGCCATATGTTAAATTATTAGACACCACCATCCCAGAGGAAAAATCCGCCAATATCTAGGCGTAATATTAGACAGTAAACTCTCCTTCAGAGAACATATCACCTATGTCCGACACAAAGCCCTATTCGTTTAAAAGCCGGCTCTATCCATTGATCTGCCCAAAGTAGATTATCCCTCAAGGAACAAGATCCGCCTGTACACAACCTGTGTCAGGCCAATTTTCACATACGCAGTGTTGTGTTCACTTTGAACTTGACCTATACCGACTCAGAAGTACTCCAAAATAAGTTCTTACGCAATGCCACGGGTGCCGTGGTACGTGCGCTCTCACACGACCTCCATGGGGACACCTAGCTCGATTCCATCAAAGGCATTTCAGAAAACTCTACTCCAGCAGTTATTTCGATAGAGCTGCTAAACATCCAAACCAGCTGGTGGTAAACGCCTGTTCCTACGATAGTAGGAAACGTCCCTGGGGCCACCGAGGCCCCGACACGTTCACTAATAAAAAAGCTGACGCCATTACATAAATAAACGATCCTCATCATACGGGTAGGATAAGACACACGCGCAAACGCACCAGACACACACACACCGTCCCCGCCGGTGGGGGCGAGTCCCTATTTTTCTACGGCCAGTTCACGCCCCTCGGCGCGACAAGGTCAAAATCATTAGAAGCTCCAAACAGGGCATCCAACGCCCTGCAGTGAGCTGCAAATCCCCACGACAAGCGGTGTACGCAGAAGCCGAGGTTCGGCCTCACAGGAGGCGCCCTTGCGACACCCGCACTTCTAAGCTGATGGACCTCCTCTCGAGGAGGCCAAGCCAGGTCAAACTCATCAAGCTCGGCCTCACAAAGCATCCGGTGACGCTGAGGGGCCGCTATGGCCAACAGCATACTACACATTCGAAAAAAAAAAAAAGTATTGGGTTTTTATTCTATCCGAGGGAGCTCAAGCGGACCACACCTCTGAGTTTATAGTTTTGTTTAAATTAAGTCTACGACTATTTGCAGTGACTATTGGAGTAAATAAATAGATATCATGAGCAATCATGAAAGTTTCATTGAAGAAGACAGCACCCCTCCTCTTATATATATATAGAATTACCCGAAGGTTTAAAGATAAGTTTTTAATAGACACAGGTCCTTCTAGATCCTTAATATCGCCCGAAGTTATATTTAATTCTAATTTTCAAAATTGTGTAGAATATGAACCATTCGAAATTAAAACTGCTCATGCTACCACACAGCATAGTCACGTAGTAAATTTACCTTTACCCCCGGTCTTTAACAGCGACATTGTGCATAAGTTTCTTATTTTTGATTTAGACCCAAAGTACAAAGGACTCGTTGTCTAGTAATATAGATTTGAAAAACAAAATATTACATACTGCAACAGCCGACTTGCCTATTCGCTTTGACTATCCTAAGAAACTTATAAAAATAGAGCCAAAGTGTGAAAAACTTATTACATTAAAAACTAATTACACGGACGGATGCTATATCTGACGATTTTATCTGGTCTAAAGGGTTAACATCCCCCACTGCTGTTGTGAATGTTGTTGATGGTAAATTTAAAACCACAGCCGTTAATATCAATTCTGACAGACGATCTATATATAATATTGCAAAATTTAAATTACAACCCTTTAACATAGAAAATAACATTACCGTTCATTTAAATTCTATGAATACAAATTCTAACACGAATGAAATACTGTGTAATAATTTGTCTAAAATTAGAACTAACCCCATGAATGACGAAGAGAAACATGAAATAACACGCGTACAAACGCGTATCAGCATAGGGATATATTTTATTTCGAACATATTCCATTGACTTTCACGCATGCTGTAAAACATCAACTACGACTAACTGACAATACGCCCATCTTTGTTAGAAACTATAGACAAGCCCCTCAACAAAGGGAAGAAATTAAAAAACAGATTAATAATCTTTTAGAACCAGGAATTGTTAGCAATCGTTTGGGCTGTAAAATATTTCAGACCTTATCTCTATGGCTGAAAATTTAATATATACACTGACCACAGACCCCTTACATGGCTTATGTCCTTAAAAGAACCCAATTCTAAACTAGTAAGATGGAGATTAAGATTGGCCAAATATAACTAGAATGTAATATATAAGAAGGGAAAACAAAATACTAATGCCGACGCCCTTTCTAGAATTAAAATATTTCACTATAGCATAGATTCATTGGCAGTTAATTTTGATGATAATGATGATGACGACTTAATAAATAGAATTTTCGAAAATGTTAGGGAACAGGATGATGCTAACCCAGTTCAGGAATCCACGACTTCTGACACTAACAATGAAAACCAAACGAAAAATAACAATGAAACAGTTAAACCAACCCCACAGGCACCTTCACAGGACTCTCAATCTGACAGTATGAGTGTTGTAACTCTGGATCAAGGCAATTTAGTTTCTACTAACCATACGCAACCTGACAATGAGAATAACGGGATACCTATTTTATCAGATGCAATAGATAGACAGCTTAACCAATTTTATATAAGATCAACCCCAGGATCGACTTATAGGGTAGATAATAGGTCGACTAGTTCTCGAACAGAGGCCCTAAGCTTTTTAGATGTACTTCACGTGTCACTTTAATACATAATAAATCCGAGCAAAACGAAATTATAAAGATATACCACGAAAGCAAAACTTTACATCGCGGTATTCAGGAAACGTATAAACAAATTCACAGAAATTATCATTGGCCCAATATGTTACTAACGATTCAGGCTTTCATAAATAAATGTCGTACCATTTGCTTGCATAAGCTAAGTATGAAAGAAAACCCCTTAAGACCTCATCGTTAGCTACGCGAGGGCGAACTGATAAGTACTTTCTAGCCTCTCCTCTCGCCGCCCGGGATGGCGCTACTACGCAAGAAGTATTTACTGTCGTAGAACATTCTCATAGACAAACAGCTACTGTCAAAATTTCTTAGTCGAATAGGGACTTGTAGTTTTGTTTTTAGTGTAGAAGCGGGCGTGTGGGCGTAATTTTTGTGAAATGGAAAAAGAACAATAATATCGGTCGGTGATTCGATTCTTGTTTTTGAAGGGAAGGTGCAGCGAAATCAAAGAACGCTTGATGCTGTGCAGACTCTATCTCCTTCGATGGCGACTCTCCCTCCGTCAAAAATTGGTTTAATGAATTTCAACGTGGTCGCATCATCGTCGCGCTTTTGATGAGCCACGCCTCGGTGCCACCCCGGAAAACGGCTGCCACAAGGGAGAAGAACGTTACAAAAAAATCCATGACATTGTATTGGCAGACCGCCGATTGAAGGTACGCGAGATAGCCGAGAGACAGTAAAGCATCTCAAAAGACCGCGTGGTCATATCCTGCACGAAATTTGGGCATGAGAAAGCTGTCCGCGAGATGGGTGCCGCGTTTGCTCACTCCGGACAACAAGCGCAACCGTGAAACCACTTCAGAGCAGCGTTTGACGCTGTTTGCGCACCCGAAGGAGTTTCTTCGTCGTTTCGTGACCGTCGACGAAACATGATCCACTGGCACACCCCCTAGAGACCAAGAAACAGTCGAAACAGTGGATCTCTCACCGGCGAACGTGCTCCCAAGAAGGCAAAGACTGTGCAATCGGCAGGAAAGGTGATGGCCACCGTTTTCTGGGATCTTCGCTGGGTGTGATCTACATCGACTACCTGGAGAAGGGCAAAACGATCACAGGGCTGTACTATGCCGAATTATTGAGCCGATTTGACGCCGAATTGCGGAAAAACGGCCGCATTTTGGTGAAGAAGTGCTCTCCACTACGATAACGCGCACCGGCTCACACTTCCGTCGCGTCGCTGAATAATTGTCGAATTCGCTACGAACCGCTGCCCTATTCACCGTATTCTGTGATTTGGCCCAAAAGTGACTATTATTTATTTCCTAACTCATGAAAAAGTCACTCGCCGGGCAGAATTTGAGTCGATTGAAGAGGTTAAGTAGCCGCCACGGAAGCCCACTTTGCAGACCGAGAAAACGTATTTTTCAGACGGGTTAAAAGCAGAAGTTGAGCACGCTGGGAGAAGTGTACCGAGTTGCAAAAAGGAGACTAAGGGTCGAGGCCAAAAATAAATCGCCACTTTTCAAAATTTTCGTCTTTGTTTTGTGGCTAAGTACTCATCGACCACCCTCGTATTACAGACACCCCCGCTAAACCTAAGTGCAACACATGCTTTATGGATTTATATTCTACAGGCACGTGAGTGCCATTTCTCCTTACTATTATAGATCATTTTTCAAAATATGCCCAAGCAGTCCACATTAAATGCCACAAGTAGTATTCATATAGCCGAAGCTTTTACTTGAAATATTTTCACAGTATTAAGACTCTCCTCAAAATTACAACTGACTCTGACACAAAGTTTGACAATGAAGGTTGAGTAAGGAGCCATGTGTGGCTTACATAATATTCATTTCACCACCCCATATAATTCTAGTTCATCAGCGTATTATAAAATAGAGAGCAGAGCTGCTAATGTCTAAAAACACCTATCAGATATTCACACCATTTGCAAATTTAGGCGTACTTAGAGGTGTGTGAGAGAATACTAAGACTATCAACTGTGCCAAGATCTTTCCTGAACCCAAATTCGAGATTTAGAGAAAGTATTTCCTACTTCCATAATCCAGTCAAGTCTATTTTTTATCATATGCTCCATAACCTTACACACAGTGGAAGACAGGGCAATGGGACGGTAAGAAAAGCATTCTTTGGGGATCTTTAAGAAGTTAAGTAAAATTTTATTTAGTGTAAGCTAGTTTTATTTTTCTTGATATGTCAATCTTGACAGGAATATATATTCAGTCAACCCTCCTATAACGCGGTACTCTCAGAACGCGGTTTCCATATAACGCGGAGCTTTCGAAAATGCGACAGCTCCTCCTATAACGCGGTACCTCAGAACGGCGCGCATATAACGCGAAGCTGATAGTGCGACAGCCCTCCTATAACACGATACTTTTACAGCGCGGTTTCCGTCAACAGCATCCCATAAGTTCCTCCGCGTAGCCTAAGAATGTTTAGCTTATGTTTAGTTCGTTAGGGTCTAATTGAATTATAAGAGAACAGATGGCGCCAGTTTCATAAGTGTAGGTCAAAGCAGTCGGATCGCTGCGACATACTCAAGCTAATTTGGACTTTTGCCTGAAGCACCCGCATTTCTGGGCCAAAAGTGGTTCAAATCGCCACGTTTCTGCTGCCACAATCTTTTAACGAAGGATTCACTCCATAAAAATCGGCCCACAAGCTAACGGAGCTATGTTCAGCAGCGTGATAGTTTCCGGATCGACTGTTCAGAAATGCGCACGAGTGAAAGCAGGCCCGAATTCCGTTGAAAAGAGAAGATGGAGCAGCTCTGCGTGACTCCAAGAAGAAGAGGAAGGCCTATTGTGGGCTTTTGTCCAGGCATAGCAGATTGACGGTGAGATGAAACTCTCTCCGTATAAATCATGCGCAAACTTCTTCAAACGCATTTTATTATTGCTTGGTTTTTGATTTCAGACTAAGCAGAACAGATCGCAATCTTTGTTAGATCAAGATCAGAGGTCAAGCCCTCTTTTACTTGATGTCTTCTCCTGTTTCCATTATAACTTCTTTATTTATTATACATATTGAATTTAAAAAATTTGTAAAGCTTATTTAAATGTTCATAAAGATTATGCAAAAACAATGAAATTGATTATTTTGATGGTTTGCCTGTAAAAATTATTGCGAAAGCCGTAAACAGCCGAGAAGGTAGAGTGACTCCACCTTAAAAACGCATATATAAAGAACTGAAAATTCAATGGATTAGATGGTCAAATGAAAATTGGATGTATGCAATGGCAAAATCGTGTACTAGAAGAGATTGGACATATCTCAGTGCACTCAAGCAAAACAAAAAATGAAAAATCAACCATATGCAAAATTGCATAGTCACCAAAGCAGAAATACATAAGCAAATTACAAATGAAGAACATAAAAAGACGAAATCCTGTTGGCTAGGTATACAAATACAAGGGGATCCACCCTAATCAACTCACAAAAAGCTAAAATGTGTATTCAAAAAGACTTAAAAGGAGAAAGATATCTTTAATTCCCATACACTTTGGGGTAAAAGCACACATACACCAGCCTTAATACATTTGCTGTGTGAAAACATTGGAGTCCCTATAATTCTGGAGAAAAAAAGAAATTGATGATTTAGCTGGATAATGAAGTCAGGTTGCAAACATATTGACATAGAAAATCATCATCACAATTCATGGACCCCGTAGGAGAGACTGGGGTCAATAGTCAAAAATGGTGTTCAGGATTGAAACAAAGGTATATATTAATATACCTTTGATAATCAGGCATGAAAACCTGTTTCCACTTTTTAAAGTGTTCACTGTAAAAATTACACAAATGTACATTCTTTACTTAAAATTGAAAAAATGGAATTTCATACTTTTGTAATAATAAAAATGGCCAAAATCAAGCTATTTGTTATTTGTTCAATTATACCCATACATCAGTTATTATAATCACTTAGGCCGAATGTCCACATTTGATCACATAAAGAAAACCTCAATTTTCTCGGAAAATAATCTAATAATCAATTTTTTTTTTGTTTTTCCATGCTCAATAGGCGAATATCTAACTGAAATAAAATCGGCTCAAACAAATTCTAAAAAATAAAAAATCAGGTCTGAAAGGGTTAACGAAGGATTCAAATCTATCCTGAAGATCTTGGAAACCATGGGAGTAAAAATCGGCCCACAAGCTAACGGATATGTTCAGCAGCGTGATAGCTCTCGGATCGACCGTTCAGAAATGCGCACGAGTGAAAGCAGGCCCGAATTCCGAAAAGAGAAGATGGAGCAGCTCTGCGTGACTTCCAAGAAGAAGAGGAAGGCCTATTGTATGGTCCAGGCATAGCAGATTGACGGTGAGATGAAACTTTCCGTATAAATCACATGCGCAAACTTTCAAACGCATTTTTCTCGAAACACCATTTTTCGAAACGGTGACCACGATATTTCAGAAACTACTGCACAGATATTGTTGAAATTTATACAGCATCTTTAATATGTTATAAGCCAGCGATTGAACTAGGATTATCGTGATTGCTTCGATAGTTTTTTTTCTACGAGTGAAAAACTTGATGAAAAATGAGTAAAAGTAGAATGTAATTTTCAAAAGTGTATAAGAAAGTCAATTTTTGTAATTTACAATTCACTCTAGTTCAATCGCTAGTCTTAAATATGAAGATTAAAACGCCGTTTGGTTTTTTGATTTCAGATAAGCAGAACAGCCGCAATCTTGGTCAGGATCAAGATGTCTTACTGTCGGCCACTATAACTTTTATATTATTATATATTTTGAATTTAAAAAAATTGTAAAGCTTATTTAAATGTTCATAAAGATTATGCAAAAACAATGAAATTGATTATTTTGATGGTTTGCCTGTAAAAAATTATTGCGAAAGCCGTAAAAAAACAGCCGAGAAGGTAGAGGACGGCCTTAAAAACGCATATAAAGAGCTGAAAAATTCAATGGATTAGATTGTCAAAATGAAAATTGATGTATGCAATGCAACCGAGTACTAGAAGAGATTGACATAGGCTAACATCTCAGTGCACTAAGCAAAACAAAAAATGAAGAATCAAATCCATATGCAAAATAGCATAGCTTATCACCAAAGCAGAAATACATAAGCAAATTACAAATGAAGAACATAAAAGACGAAATCCTGTTGGCTATATACAAATACAAGGGGATCCACCCTAATCAACTCGCTGAAAAGCTAAAAATGTGTATTTTTCAAAAAAGACTTAAAAGGAAAGATATCTTAATTCCCATACACTTTAAAAGCACATACACCAGCCTTAATACATTTGCTGTGTGAAAACATTGAGTCCCTATAATTCTGAGAAAAAGAAATTGATGATTTAGCTGATAATGAAGTCAGGTTGCAAACATATTGACATAGAAAATCATCATCACGATTCACATAACCCTGTAGGAGAGACTAAATAATAGTCAAAAATGGTGTTCAGATTACTGAAACAAAGGTATATATTAATATACCTTTGATAATCAGGCATGAAAAACCTTGCTCTTAGTTTTTAAAAAGTGTTCACTGTAAAAAATTACACAAATGTACATTCTTAACTTAAAATTGGAAAAAAATGACCGAGAACCATTTACCAGTCCCTCCTAAAAACCTACAAAGGCTAACATCAATTGTATAAAAATCTGAAATAAAATTATTTGTTAAAGCAACTACCTTGTCTTCCATACATATTCACTATACATATACTATGTTATTTAGTTATCATATATTAAAATAGATTAATATTTTGCTTAAAACAAATAAAATGTCTTTTAAATTCTTTATGCAGCCGGTTACTGCCCTTTAACTGAACAGGAGTATAATGCAATACCAGATTGTGATAGGTTCTTATTGAAGTCAGTGCCACTTAGCGCTTATGCATACTACCACCATATTATGTAGTGACATAACATTGCGCTCATTGCGCAAAAGAGAGGAGCTACATTATGAGATCAACAGCAGCTTCGTCATTTCATCAATGGGTATGACGTCGTTGCTAGGGCAGAAACGGCGACATACTTAATGGGTATGGGAGATTACACGGACAGCGCTGGTATCAAACACTACCTTACCGCTTCAGAGTCAAATCATCAAAGGCCATTTCGGTGTTAAATGCAAAAAACACATCGCCATTTTGAGACTACGATCGCACCATACATCTATATTAATTAAAAGTACAATAATTGTATTTATCACATATCATAATTAAAAGAAGCAACAAACAAAACGAAGAAATAACCATTTCTTATGACTTATAAACTAGAAGGAAACTTTAACTTAGTTAAATAAAATCTTTTTACTTTTATTACTGTCATGGTCGTCTTTCTGTGATTTGCAGATACCATTATCGAAGAGGCTGCACGATAGTTGTATCTGTAAATGAAATTAATGACGTACAACACACGTACTAGGGTTGCCAAATTTATTTTTTTAAGGACAATACATATAATGCAGAATCGTATTCGAATGATATAAATTAAATAATTGTTATTGTATTTTAATATGGGACATGTAATGACAATGACATAAAACAAATTTTAGATAGGTAATAATAGTAGGTAATTTAACATAGTATGTGGTCATTTTTATAATCATGGTTTTATGTAATCAACTCTTGTGGCTCCGCATTTGCTTGCTTCGCCCACAAACTCACTCTTGAAACGATCAAAAAATTAAATTAAAATATATATTGTGTGTTTTTTGTATTTTATACATCCATGCGAGTAACTCCAAACTAATTAAGGCAATCACGGCGAGTGCTACGCAATACATTATAATACAAAAATATGATGTATATCATATATCTGGCAGCATTGTCATATTCTATTCTGTTTTTCATACTGAACAGAAAAATCTAATTTTGAACGTGCTAGTTAAGTTTGAGTACAATTGATTTTAGCAATATCATTCATCTTTTTTTTTGTTTAATAATAATAATTATATTTTAAGTTATTCTGCTATAAATTGTAATTAAAAATTTAATGAAGCCTGATTGAATTTTAAATGTAATTGTCAGTAATCAGAATAATGTCATTATGTATTTACATGATTATTTATTTTCAACAGTCACTGTCAAACGTCAGTTGCAGTTTGTAGTCATTCCGGATTTAGCTTTTCAACAGTCAGTTGTCTTTCAGAGAGAAATTATAGCTTATTTTGTCACGCTTTAAAACACTATTTTTCTTTAAATTATAAAGTGAATTTATGCAAGATAATAAGTGACAATACAAAATGACTCAAGCTCGACTAGCCTCATGTATCCCATTGCCTGTGGAACACAAATTATTAGTAACTGTTATAGAAAAGGCCAAGGATTGGGCTCTTATGCACGGTGTTGGTATGAGAGATAAGAAAAACTTCACTAAAGATGCCATACAGGTAAATATTTATAGTATTGTATATTAATTGCAGAGGACTTATTTAAAATGTACACAAGATTTTTTTAATGTTTACAAAAGTACCAGTATTTACAGATTCAAAGCAAAATTGTTGATAAATAAATTTAAATTTGTAAATTAAACCAGTAGCTAATGTAACATATAAGTAATCATAGTTACTTAAGATAAGAAAAACTTCACAAAGACAACACAGGTAAATAGTAATGAATTGGAAAGGACTTGCTTAAAATATATATAAATAATTAAAAATTATTTGGTATGTAAAAAGGTTTCTTGAGGATTGGAAAGTAAAAATGACCATATATAGGTCATGTACAATTTAAATTATCTCAGCAGATTACAAATTTTACCTAAATAATGTTTTTTAAAATTACTTAATTACATTTAAAAATAAATATTATTACTTTATGCTAAAAATTGTATATATTTTTTTTTAAATTATACTTTAAAATGTTGATATCACTTACAATACTTTTTCTAGTTTATAATTATAAATCATACTTGCATATTGAAAGAAATTGTTTCTAAAAAGATTTTGTAATTTATAATAGAGAGCTTATCCATTTACAAGGCCAAATATTTTCTATTGTTGCATCATTATAAATTGGAAGTCAGTGTCTTAACACTAATCCACAGTTTTTTGATCGATTAATTATATTTCGTAATTGTTCCGTTTTTATGTTCTTATACTTTCGAGAAGTAATATTATTGAAGTTAAATTTATTTTGTATGGTATAGTTCTTTAAAATTACTTGTAACTCAATGTTTAAAACAGTAATAGGAAGTGATTTACGAATACACAGTATGATTAGTAAATGATAAATAACAATTTGTTAATGTGTTATAATGATAATTAGATTTGAATGTAAATGTTCAAAGCAAATAATATAGATAAAAGTAATATTGTTTTTAGATTTAACTATTAATTAATATGGTTGCCTTTTTATTACATATATTTATATTATTTCTTACTAGGAATATATTATTAAAATTTGTTCTCTGTTTTATCTTATTAGTTAGAGCATTTCTCAATTGAGGCCATTATAGTCCGATAGGAATTTGAGTTTCATTAGGATTCTGAGTTTGATTCTCATTTAGTGAAATGACTATATTTAAAATATGTTAATGCCTATTGTGGTGCAGAGACACAAGTGTTTAACTGTAAACGTGAAAGGTTGTGGGTTCGATTCTCACTCCACGAAATGTAAAAGTTTTGGTATTTTCATCTGCTGGGTTTGGTAACACGGCAAAGCGCAGCGTTGAGTTCCGCCACATAGCAAGCAATGTCCTAATTCGGCGGAAAATGGGGAACTAAATGTCTTTACACATTAGTTTTCCTCTGCCTACACTGCTATATGTGGGATATAATGTGAAGCTATGTATGTATGTATGTACTATATTTAAATTATTTTAATTTCCCTGTTCTAGTAAGACAAAGCATGGTTTTACAAAGCTTTACCACTTAATGCATAATGTCCCAAATTTGGGTGAATATTATCCTGATATTGTCAGGTCTTTGTTTTCTCTGTTAATGATTTAAAGGAGGAAATTGAATAATAAAAATGTTGATAATAAAAATTATACTTAAAAACTGACACAAAATAACAACATATCTTTCTTCACTTTTTTTAAATTATAAATATGTGTTACACGTAGATTAAAATCTCTTAGTATGGCTATTAAGATCTTAAGGTTTATCATCAACTAATTTCAATTTAAACATATATTGGGAACACATAATCTAATGTCTTTATTTTAATGATGGAAGATTTATTATCATTTAATATTTAATTAGTTATAATATAACTTTAATTTGTTCATTTGTTTCAGATTGCACCATTTGTCCTTCTTCCGTCACCATTTCCCCGGACAGAATTTAACAAGGCCATAGAGCTGCAACCTGTTTTAAATGAATTAATGCATAAGGTATGAAATGGTATTATTTTTTTCAGCTAGAGGCTGAGTGAATCTAGTGTTTAGACACTCTGTTTCTCACTGTTCAGCTCATTTTAGAGACATTGCTTTTTGAATTGCGGAACATAACACTGCGCTTTGTTTCACTACACTAGAGAAGTGAAAAAAAAATTTATTGCCTTGCTCTGGAGATCCAAGGTACATCTGTTGTTATATGCTGTCATTGTGAGGGAATGGTATGATTTATATTTATTATTTATGCAGATTCTCGATTTATCCTGCATAGCAGGATAGTAGACTTACTAGAGCAGGGAAATGATAATTTCAATATAATCATTCCCCCAGATGGGAACTGGACCCGTAAAAATCTGCATTTACTTCATTTATTTTAGTAAAATGAAATCGTACAAGACTGTACAAAGTTAGTTACAAAATTAGCAAAGTGATTTCTTCTGTATCTCCTAAAATTTACTGGATTGGGAATGGTAACTAAGTGATAGATTACTCCATTTTCTACTTTTTCATTTACATTGTTTTACGAAAACAATTTCAATATTCCTCCTTGAAACACACACACACCGTGGTGGAAACACAGTTTTAAGCGTGGGTGAGGTTACTAACGATGCGCCGCCGTCAATCGACGAGGCCAAAACGTCTATTAAAGACTAAGCCAATTAAGTATCCGGGGTCTGAAGTTTCTAAAAAGATCCCGAATACGCTTTTCTACTTACCGTCTACAAAACCTTCCCCTAAGGTCCTGATTAACCAAATCGTATAAAAAAGTTAACTCTGACAAGAGTATATCCATGTTTTTCCCGCTTAGCCGAAGAGACCAGACGTACGTACGTCTGCAAGGCAGTATCCCATAGCCACTTAGTATATTCTATGTATAGATCCTCAACTGCAAATAAATGGTCCTATTTACTCAGCCGCCTCTATACGACAAATCTAAAATGTCCTTCAAAAATAACAACTGCGTGTACCTAATGTATGTCAAGCTAATTTTTACATAGCCAGTGTAGCAAAAAATAAACTTGTGGAAAAGAAATTACAAAAAAAAACTCGACAAAAATATAAGAGCTAAAAAGAAGGTCGCCAACAAAATTTGAATGAGATTGCTAAAAAACTTAACATCCTATATCGACATCTATACATACCGGCTTCCCTAAGTATAACGATCTTCCTAAATATATCGGCTTTCTGAAATCTACCGACATTTTTAAAATTTTCACCCCTCACCACTGTAGCATAGTACTAGGAACTTACGCGTTGTCGATATGCGTCGCGACGTCAAATTCCAATGTAATCAAAAAGCACTGCAGGAAATTACCTAGCAGAATAAGCGATGATAATCTACACCGTCCTTAGTCCGTTTTCAACTTTGTGCTCATTTTTGATTTCACGCCAAAGAGTGGAATTTAACGTCGCGTTTTATCTTAGTCCTGGAAAATGTTTCCATTTCCCAAATAGTAATAGATAGATATTACCTATTATATATTTACTTTCTTGTGTCAGGAGACATTTTGCATTGGAACACAAAAAAGAACCTTGAAAGAAATTACTTCCTCTTTCACTTTGGGCTATATAATGTTGTAAATTGTCATTATTGAATAAAGTGAGCAATTATTTCAGATATTACACTTATGGCGTTGAAATGCCAAAAATTTCGGTTTATAAATGTATAGTAGTTACAAAAAATCATACTAGAGTTAGTGTTACGACAATCCGTTCCCTACTTTCTAATCAACAGGAAATATCTCCAATATTGTATTGAGTTTTAGGATTCAATCCTTGCTTCTTGCTCTTTGTTTAATGATAACATTCAATAGGCTTAACGAAGTGTTTATATAAATATTTATGCTGGAAAGTCGCTATGCAAAATGGCGGTTATTTAACAGAAAAACGGAAATATAAGTAAAACATCCTATTGCAGGTAGCACATGATGACGAATTTCTGGAACATACCTTACAAAATGCTCTCCAAGTTGACGAATTTACAGCAAAACTATTTGACATATGGGTGAAGGTCAGAAAAGAAGGAATAGCACAGGTAACATTTTATTAAATTATAGAGATACATCTAACAGCCCATCAAAATTACCTTTTTATATATAAATAAGGTTATATATTTTAAGATGTTATAAATATATATACATTTATTTTATAAAAAAATAGTAATTATACTAATATGAAAAGATACTATAAGAACATTAAAATATTTTAAAGCGAAATGCTGAACGGATTCTACGATCGTTTAGGCTGTATGGTTTTATTGTATTATCACTTCATGGTATGTCAGCCATGATTGTCTTTGCCATTGGATGTTGAGTGCAAAGTTTAGATATAAATCTGTCGTCTTAGCCGATATCACTAGGCATGCTGAGGTCGGACATCATGCTGGAGTCAAGATGTCCACACACAGAGAACCAATGTGCCAAACATACACCATATTGTTCTTGGAAGCAAGTGGAGATCAACAGTATAGCTTCTGGGTTCGGCCATCTTGGGCCTGTGTCGCGGGAAATTCAGAGGTAGTCCATAGCTCGTTGCATTCAAAATGGACGCCAGATTTTATAATGTCATCATCACAGTTTCAATTGGCACAGATTATTAATATTAAATTTTCCAAAAAAAAGTTGTACATATTTAATATGAAATTCAAAATCTGGTCTACCATTTACGAGTGAAAAAATATTTATTATTGCAATGTTATGTATATTGTAATTGAATTCTTATCTTCATTCTAAGGTAACATTTTTGTTGCCATATGAACGAAATAAACTTTAATAGTAGAAAATATGAAAGTTAATACTCACTTTGTGTAATTTAATTGCAAACTAAATAATAACGGTATTTAAATAATAACAAATGGATTATAAATAACTATTGATTACAGATAATTAAGATTAATTAGTGAGTAAAATATTTGGTGTTGATAGGTTATATTTATTATGTATTGTTCAGAATTTTATTTGCAATCCATTTGTCATAGTAGATTGTGCGGATAATGTATATTATTGCTTCTACATAGAACGAATGTAATTTTATGATTTGCTATTGAAATGACAAACATGTTATGATAAAGAACTCAATTTTAAAATATTGTTAATATATTTTTTGTTAGCTATGTTAATGTAAAATAAATATGAAATATGTGTATACAGACGTTTACACATACTGTTAGGTAAAATAAATATTCAAATGTAATAGTTATTTTTAAGATGTAAACAGTTCATATGATTTTTTTTGTGGAAACTTTTTTTCTGTAACTGAGAGGTGCATGTGCATTGTGCAAGACATTGATAAAGATTTATTATTAGGTTTATGTTTTAAATTAAATATTTTATTTCACGAAATGGCGGTATTAAAATTTAAATTAATTCCTTATTATTTATTTAAAAGTACAATCTTTCATAATTTTAGAAAGAATAACTTATACATACTACGCGTTGATATGAATACTCATGTACTTAAAATTAGGGATATATTTTAAACTCGAAAGTATGTATTTATTATGTTTACTTATACATATGTAATGTAAGAATATCTTTGCGACACTATATTATTTTAATGGTGGTGGTTTTATAAATTTTATTACCTGTATATACACAAGTCAAAACACATTTTGTAGTATAGCAATATATTTGGGTCAGGATTAAATCTATGGAAATTTCATTTAAATTAAATTGTCTTCTCTTCATATAATTAAATATTTATTACCTTTTATTATACATACACATTAAAAACTATATATGTACAAAAATAACTTTTCTGATTAAATTAGTTTCCATTTTTTAAATGCCACATAATTTAACAAATAAAAATATTAATAATTGGACAAAATTCATAATATTCCAGTCGCTCAGCCTCGGGCTCTTCAGATCGGACTACCTGATGCAAAAACCAGACAGCAACAAAATAAAACAAGTGGAGTTTAACACGGTGGCAGCGAGTTTCGGCGCCATGACGTCGAATCTTCCCGCCATGTTTCGGTACCGACACTGCGATGGGCTAAAACCTTTACATTTATTAACCACAGATAACATATATAATGGATTGTTACTGTTCATCTGTTTCTAATTATCTAATTTATATATTAATTCTAAATAATTTAACGAGTATTTATAATTATTTATTTATTCAAATAATATTAACAATCTGTTCTATATTTATTTATTTTTACATATTTTTCAAATTAACGAAGGTCATAGCCCATAACGGTTCCCGTGAAATCAGTCAACATCTCTCATTTGACTGCTTTATAACATACACGCGCTCATTTCTCACCTATGCTTGTTGTCTATGCACGCTTTCGCCCTTTGCTTGCACCAAATATTTTATCTTTGCATGCTTTTTGGGTAGATTTATAATCTATGGCTAAGGTTCTTTAGATGTAACAATTGATTTGAAAATAGAATTTAAAAAGTTTGGCGTGCATGTATATAAGCAATTATAGTATTTTTTCCTACTTGAGAGATGTTCCCTGACCTTGGATTGTCGGTCGAAATGGAAATTGTTTTTATTCGTTTTTATAATAATTTTGTCCAATTATATAATGGATTAGGGTTCACATCTTTCAAATGTTATTTCTTTTTTTTTATAATTATAGTTATTTTATGTGGACAGATTATTTACAGAATATAACTATTAAATATATTTTAAATTTATTATATGAACATTAAATATATTTATATTATTCGTAAGTTAAAGGGTCATTTATATTTCACATGGAGACAAAAACTATTCTTACATATTATATACATATATTTTCGTCAAACTTTTGAAATTCTCAAAAAAATTATTAAGTAGGTAATATGTTTAGGACATTAATAATAAAAGGACGAAATTTCGGTCGTAATAAATTCTAAACAGGCTTAAATACGATACATTTACATATAAATAGCTTTTTTCATTGTATAAATTAAAATTTTACTTGTCATAGAAATATTAAGGCACAATAAGTAATTATAGTGAAAAATGCATGTATTTATTGAATTGTTTGTTGTATATTGTCTGTATCTACTTTAATGTGCCGATTTCATTTATTCATTACTTAAATAGATACAGATAGTTAATAATTATTTTTTTAAATAATATTTGAAATTAATAATATTTCAAAAGTGTAACTTTTTTAACCTCCAAATGAAATTGACACATTTATTAGTATTTTGTCTTATTTTTCGTTATAGATAGAATAATAATAAAATAATAGTTTTTTTTGTATTGTGTTGTTAGCATGCATCGTGTATGTGGCATGTAGTGTAATTGTTTAATAATGTATGAATTGTACGTAATATTAATTATTGACCTTAAAAAGAACCTGATCAGAAAATAATATTTAATCTGTGACGTTGTGGTGACAGTTGTTGTTTTCTGGCGGGTGGTTTGGATTTGTTTTCATGATAATAATATTTTTTTGTCTTTCAGCTATATTCTACGTCAATTGGGACATAGTGAATTAATTAAAGATGTAAGTAATTTTTCTTTTTTATTTTCTTTTACTATTAATAAAAACGAGTCGTCGCTTAAGTTAACATTTGCACTAGTAACTTATTTGACAAATAAGATCTCTTTTTGGCATTTAATGTATGTATGTATAGCTTCATGCTGTATCCCACACATTACAAGGTAGGCAGAGGAAACCAGAGAACCTAGTTCTCGTTTAACGGTTGGTTCCCCACTATCCGCCGAACCGAAGCATCGCGTGCTGAGTGGCGGAACTCAACGCGGCGCTTTGCTTTGTTTTTGTTACCAAACCCAGAAAATGAAAATATTATACATTATTTTAATATTTTCATTATATTAAAATAATATTTAGCCAATTAATATTTAGCCAATTAATATATTTTTTTATTTATTAGATGCCAGAAAATCGAGCGCTGTCAGGTCTTTGTTCAGGTATAATAGAAGCGTACGATTTGTTCGGCGTTCCGTCGGCTGTCGTACTGTTTGTTGTTGAAGAAGTATCATACAATATATGCGATCAAAGGTTTCATGAATTTGAAATATTCGAAAAGAGACCTGATATTATGGTGAGTTTTATTATGATTTTGTGTGACAAATTAATGTTAACTACATTATACTGGGAAAGAACAGATTATTTTAATGTTTTTTGTTTTTTTCTCAAAAATAAATATTTAGAGTGTCTATAGATGATTTTTTACATTAATGAAGATTTTAAAAAAAAAAGAAAGGTGATTTCACATAGTAATGTACTAAAAAGTAACGAGTTACTCAAAAATCCATAAAAAAAATAATACAAATTGGTTTACCAAGATAAGTGTTTCGGTAACTCGTATAAAAAAGCAGTCTAATTGAGAACCTCCTTCGATTTTGAACTCGGTTAAAAATAAATTTTAACAAGCGCATAATAATTTTGACTTAACTTGATAAAAACATCACACATAAACTTTAGCTTTTATAATATTATTATTGTTTTTTTTATTTTACAGATATACCGAAAAACTTTGAATGAAATTTACGAAGAAACATGTTTGAATGATAAAAAACAGCTCATGATGTAAGTTCGTTTTTAGTTTTATTACATTGATTTTTTTTTTTATGGATAACGGATGGCAAACGAGCAGAAGGACCACCTGATGGTAAGTGGATACCTTCGCCCATGAACATCTACAACACCAGAGATGTTGTAGATGCGTTGCCAACCTAGAGGATACAGATGGAAGAGGAGGACAATGTAGTATTCCGTTCTCGGAACCACCACATTTTGGGGAAAGGATGGGTGGGAATGGGAAAACCTGGCTTACATGCCATCGAACCGGAACACATCATAAGATATTTGGCGGATCGTCTTTGACATGATAGTGGTCGCGAGCCAGACGGAGGACGAACCTCCCTACCACCAAACAAAATTTATTTACCACCAAATAAAAATTGATATAATTTTAATTCATATTTTTATATATTTTTTTATGTTTTTTTTTCTATAATAGAGACAATCATCCAGTAGCAGTAGTGTACTACAGGTCGGGATACGAACCAGCCCAGTATCCGTCTGCCAAGGATTGGGATGCAAGACTAAGGGTTGAGAGATCTACGTAATTATTAATTATTTATTAATTTATTTATAGGGAAAATTGTATTTTGTATGTAGTCGGATTCGCTTCGCTTTATTTGCTTGGTTAAAAAGATTTTTACTTAAAGGTAACTTTACGCTTTTCCTTGCATATGATATTTTGAAGAAAGCCTAATGTCAAGACACCTTATTCTGCTTTTCAGTAGTTTTTGAGTTATTCGTAATAATTGTACTTTTTAGTGAATTTTATTTGAAATCGATTTTTGATAAAATCTTAATTGTTTATTTAATTAACATTGTTTAATCAAATATATATATTTTAGAGCAATAAAATGCCCATCCATCCACTACCAATTGGCTGGTACGAAAAAAGTGCAACAAGCGCTTGCGGCTCCCGGTGTTCTAGAAAAGTTTATGGGAGCGGGAGTGTCTACTGGAAAAGTTAGGGATATATTTACAGGCCTTTATTCCTTAGACTTTGATGAGAGTGGAGAGAGAGCTGTGGATATGGCGTTGGCTGATGCTGAACGGTGAGTACAGACTTTTATTTAACTGATTGCAAAGAAAGTGGGGAATGGAGTGTCTTAATACTAGGTTCCCTCTGCTTACCCTGCTATATGCGGGATACAGCGTGAAGCTATGACTGAATGAATGGATAACTGTAAAAAAAGAGGCTTTGAATTTGACTTGTTTTTTTTTTATTTGTGTTACTGTTTCTTTTTACTGGGTGAACCAATTTTAAATATTTTTTTTTTGGATGTGGTTCCATTTTTTTTATTTTACGCTATATTCTACATTTAGCAGGGTAGGCGGAAATAACCTGAGAAACTAGTGTTAAGATATTCCATTCTCTTAGGATTTCCGTTACCCACTAGTTAAGATCTATTTTTTTATTCTGGAAAAATTATACATGTCTTTAATCTCTAGAGATTATGCCAGAGCCATTGTATCACAAAATAACTTATATTCTATCTACATAGCTTAGTAGTTAAGATCTAATGAGTAGTTTATGAGTTATTTGTAATGATTAAGTTTTTTTTTGTTAAAATTTTAATATTATAGTAGTATCATGTTTGTTTGTGTTGCAGATTTGTTCTAAAGCCTCAAAGAGAAGGCGGTGGTAATAACTTGTATGGTTCGGACGTTCGTGACGCGTTATTGCGCATGCGTCACAGTCGCGAGCGCGCCGCGTATATACTCATGGAGAGGATATTACCACCTTTGGTATGTTTTGTTTTTTTTTTATATATATTAAGCCTTTGCAGTCGGCGACATTTTTCAAATTTTTGTACACGATACAGTGAGGACATGACTCGCTTATAGAGATAATATTACCACCTTTGGTGTGTTTTTTTTGGTATTGCTATTTGTATCTATATGAAAATGAGTTAACACAAAAAGATTTTTTTTTAATTTTGTGCAAAATTGATGTGCTTTTTATTTTAAACTGTGATTAAACTTAATTTATTTATATAAGTTGAAAAAATCAGGATGGTAAATATATATATTTTTTTGGTGGTAGGAGGTTCGTCCTCTGTCTGGCTCGCGACCACTATCATGTCAAAGACGAACCGCCAAATATCTTGTGATGTGTTCCGGTTCGATGGCATGTAAGCCAGGTTTTCCCCTTTCCCACCCATTCTTTCCCAAAAATGTGGTGGTTCCGATAGCGGACTACTACATTATCCTCCCCTTCCGTCTCTAACCTCTAGGTTGGCAACGCATCTACAACATCTCTGGTGGTGTAGATGTTCATGGGCGAAGGTAACCACTTACCATCAGGTGGTCCTTCTGCTCGTTTGCCATCCGTTATCCATAAAAAAAAAAAAAAATTTAGTGTGTAAATTTTGCTTAAATATATATTTTAATTTTATTCTATATTATTGTTTTTTATATGCATGTAGGATTTAAATTTATTATTAACTAAAGTTTAAAATTTTGTTCATGTAAAGGAACGTAAGTTTTTAAGAGCGTGTGATTGGTTGTTGCAAAATATATATGGCGGCAAAACTGTAATGGCGGTGCTGTTAAAGAAAAGGTGTAAGCCTTGAGTAAGGTGTAGCTGAAAGTAAGAAATAAAAACTATATTTTATTCCGAGAGCCTATTGTTTCCATCCCACATGCATGTATTAAATATATTCCCCTTCCCCAGGTATCAGGATACGTGGTGCGTCCCGGAGCGGTGGTCCCCCCGCCAGTCACTGACCTCGTGTCGGAGTTGGGAATATTTGGTGTTATTATTGGGTTTGTATACATTATTTATATATTAATTATTTGCTTTATTATTTATTTTAATGATTAATGATTTTTAAGTACAATTATTTTGTTTGATTTTGAAAATATACATATAAACAAGTATTTTTAAGAAAAATATAATTATGATTTGTAAACGAATGCGGTGCTTTTAAAGTCACTGTTAAGGAAAGTTTAGTTTTTTGAAAAATAATTTATTATTTTCTAAAAAACTTCTTTGTAACTTAAAGATTTCTTTTTTTCATGATTTCGACAACATATAGGTTTTATGATGCAATTCTATTTTTATTAAAGAAATTCATATTTAGTTTTCAAATTCATGTTAAATTTAAAATGTGTTTTTTTCTATATATAAACATATTCATATTGTTGACTTTTAAATTGTTCACTAATGCTTTATATACAATTTTTTTTTTTTTTTTCAAAATTTTTAAAATAATAAATTTAATTTTTAAGTGAACGAATTTTATACGTAAATAATAAATATATAACTTAAATATATATTTTTTTATATAAAAAACAGGACAAAAGATAAAATCTACTGTAACCGTCAAGCTGGACATATGCTGAGAACTAAACTGGCAGATGCCAATGAAGGTGGTGTTGCCGCGGGACTCGGCGCTTTGGACTCTCCCTACCTATTAGATATGTAAATATAAATAAAAATAACATTTAAATGATTCAATTTGAGAAAAATCTACTAAATTATATGTTTTTTACAATTTTTTTATAATGGTATAGCACTTTTTAGTGTATAACAGGGTATCAGTGGCGAGGCGTCCATATAACACGCTTCTCACCGTCTTACCTTTTGTAAATGATAATAAATTTTGTAAAAAAATTGGGAGCGACTTTACAAAATCAAGGCTTACATAAGAATGATGCCTAAAAAAAGGTCACGAAGAAAATGTGGAGCCTAAATTGTAATTGGGTATAAAATTGCAAAAAAACAAGCTCTGACATCTGACATCTAAAAAAAGGGGTCGTTATCAAAATTTGATAGTGAAATTGCTAAATAACTTGACATCCTATACCAGCTTCTCTAAGTATACCGGCTTCCCTAAGTATACCGACTTCCCTAAATATACCGGCTTACCTTTTTCTGTTTAAAATTTTCATCCTTCGCCACTGCGGGGTAGACAGTGGCGGAACTCAACGCCACGCTTTGTCTTATCAAAGTGGGCAATTTAAATATAATCATAATCATCATGCGCGAATGGATTTTAAGTGACTTTTTTTGATTAAGTACGGCGTTGAGTTCCCCCCACTTAAAGATTCCTCTAGTATCTCGGCTGTTTTTTACAATTTTTTCAATGTTTTTGTTACTTTGCTTAATCTTTATTAACATTCAAACAAACAACAAATTATTTGAAGTCAAAATATATATTAAAATGAATTCATTGGCCTCGACTCTCGGCTTCCCTTTACTAGGGCATAATTAACAAAAGGTTCAGGGTACAAGTTAGATTTAGGGATATCAGTACAATGGTCAATGCTGTCTCAGAGCCGTAGCTTGTGAACCACTTCGAATATCGGAAAATCCTTTTATACATATGTTTTAGATGTCATTTATGAAAAAAAAAATTTTTTTTTGGATCTCAGAAACTAGAGGCCCCTTTAATACGCATTTGGGTATCAAGTATCTCTTATTTGGGTGGCAAGCACCGAATGGAGTGTATTAACTCTATGTTCACTGTTTCTACCCTAGTTATGGCATATTTCATGTTTTTGAAGTTTTAAAGTGTTAATCCCTCACTTAGGAAACGAAAAACATATTTGGAAAACGTATAAAATTTTTTGAACGCAGCGGGAATCGAACCCGCGCCTCTTGGAAAGAGAGGTTTCGTTGGTTGGAAGGTTACCAAAGTTCAAAAATTTTTATACGTTTTCCAAATATATATTTCATGTTTTTTTTATATTTGGTAATGTTTTTTTTTTTTAAATTTTTAGTTTTCCTTGTGGAATTTGTGATTTCTTGAATTGAATCATTTATTTAGTATATAGTATTTTTTTATATAAAATAATATTTTTAACATGTATACAGGTAAATAAATTAAATAGTTATAATATATATTTTTATATTACTAAAAATGTTGACAACCCCTGGATTTTTGTGTTGATAGTAATTTTTTTATTAGATGTTAAAATTATTATTATTATTTTATAATACCAATACTCCTATAAATAAACATATGTATACAAGCAGTCCTCGATTTACGTCGTCTCAAGTTACGTCGAAAATTGTTTTGACATTTCCTCAAGTATACGTCGATTGTTTCGATTTCCGTAGGAGAATTCACGTTTTCCTTGAGTTTTATATGTACAAAAATATATCTCGACTTACGTCGGTTTCGATTTACGTCGTCTTAAGTTACGTCGAACATTGTTTAGATACTATTCCTCAAGCTTACGTCGGTCGTTTCGATTTCCGTTGGAGAATTCCCGTTTCCCTTGTGTTTGATGAGTTTTTATATGTAAAACAATATTTCTCGACTTACGTCATTTCGATTTACGTCGTTTTAAGTTAAGTCGAACATTGTTTTGACATTTCCTCAAAATGAATCAAATATGTCTGGCCTTACGTCGTTTCGATTTACGTCGCGTAATTCGAGAACCTAATTTGCTTTAAGGACTGCCTGTATTTTTTTTAAATAAATATTTTATATATATAAATTATTAAATAATAAAATTTAAACCAAAAACTTCATTAACTGTTGATTCTATTCGCTAACAATTATTTCATTATATAATGCAATTGTAATTAATTTATCATTATAATGATTTTTGTATTATAATATTTTATTTTATTAATGATGAATTATTAGTTAATATAATTTTATTGTTATAATTAAAAGTTTAGTATTTCTTATTTCGAATAATGACTTTGTTTAAATGTAAAAATATTGATTATCTGTATCATTTATGGAAAATCCTAACAGTTTTAACTTGTATACTCTGTGTAAAGTGCATTTATAAATACATATAATACTGACTGTGAATATTTAATACATACTGAACTGAACTGTGTTAAACTGAACTGTTCGCGCCGCTCGCCAAACCTCGCTTTGCTTCAAAAACATAGTTAAAATATTCAATGGATGTGTCATTTTTTTGTACAACTCTATTATTATTAGCACTATAATATAAAAAAATAGACAATAATTTGCAAATATTTATTTATATAAAATTAATAAAAGATTCTATGTAAATGAATTAATTTGTGACGGGATTTTTTTTTAACTTTGACATTCCATAAATTTATGAAAAATGTATTGTTTTATCATTTTGTTTGTTTCTTTTTTTAATTTTGGATTTTTTCATTTTTTTATTCTTTTGTAATAGAAAGGCTATGTTATTATTGATATTTTATTGTGGTAAGGTGCTGTTATAAAAACGTAGTTTTATATTTTTATTACAATTAAAGAAAATTGTTAAAAAATGTATCTTATTTAACCTTGGCTTTTTACGGTTTTTTTATTGTTAGGAAATTTAAATGTAAAGAATGTACCAGGCGTTAGCGCTCGTGGTACAAGCGTGCGACTGTAAACGCTAACAGGTTGTGGGTTCGATTCCCACTCCAGGAAATGGAATTTTTCATTTCCTGGGTATGGTAACAAGGCAAAGCGCGGTATTGAGTTCCGCCATTCAGCACGCAATGCCTTAATTCGGCGGAAAGTGGGGAACGGAGTGTCTTAACACTAGATTCCCTTGCCTACCCTGCTATATGCGGGATACAGCGTGAAGCTATGAATGTACTCTCTCTCTAATAGTGTTTTGAAAAGTGGAGAACAGAATATTTTTACACTAGGCTCTCTCTGTCTGTCGTCGCTCTCTATGTATAAAGTTTTTTTTTAAAATAAGTATTTTTATTTGACTAAATTTTTTTCCATATTTATTATACACAGTATTTAATAATTTTTGCCAAATGCCATCCTGGCCCAGATATGAAATGAGAAGTGAAATTTGTGACACGCGATGGTTGTGGCGATCATAAATTAAAGTGCAACTTTATTATCCGATATATAAAACAAATTAGCTATTAAATGGTTAATAATAAATTTTAAAAATATGTTAGTAGGATAATTTGCCAAAAAGGGAAAAAAAGTCAAGAGACAGAAAGTCTAGATAAGAAAAGAATTTATAGAAATTTCTAAGAGAATTTGGATTTTATAGTCCACGCAAACAAAGCCACCGGATATAGAATATAAAAGCGGCGATGGTGGGTTCGATCTTTACTTAACACATTCGCGACGCTGACGTGAATTCACGTCATTTCAAATTATTATATGTTCAACATTGATATTTCAAAACAAATTTTATGCTTTTTATCCTCCCCTTGACGATACAAGTTTGCGGCAATCGGCTTTCGGCAATTGGCTTTCGGCAATTTTATAACAGTGTCCGTACAGAATTAGAAACGTAGAAAAATAGCCGGGTGCGAATGTGTTAAATGCATTATGAACAATTTTATTTTATTATGAAAAATTTTTTTGGTGGTAGGAGGTTCGTCCTCCGTCTGGCTCGCGACCACTATCATGTCAAAGACGAACCGCCAAATATCTTATGATGTGTTCCGGTTCGATGGCATGTAAGCCAGGTTTTCCCCTTTCCCACCCATCCTTTCCCCAAAATGTGGTGGTTCCGATAGCGGACTACTACATTATCCTCCCTTTCCATCTGTATCCTCGGTTGGCAACGCATCTAGTACATCTCTGGTGTTGTAGATGTTCAT
>JAKGSA010001596.1:0-49026 GCA_033558755.1 Philaethria dido | reverse complement strand
GATGTGTTCCGGTTCGATGGCATGTAAGCCAGGTTTTCCCATTCCCACCCATCCTTTCCCCAAAATGTGGTGGTTCCGAGAACGGAATACTACATTGTCCTCCTCTTCCATCTGTATCCTCTAGGTTGGCAACGCATCTACAACATCTCTGGTGTTGTAGATGTTCATGGGCGAAGGTATCCACTTACCATCAGGTGGTCCTTCTGCTCGTTTGCCATCCGTTATCCATAAAAAAAAAAAAAATTAGGTAGAACAAATGCAAATGTATAAATATATAATAGAACTAGACTGTAAAATTTGGTGCAAAGAAAAACTATTTGTTTTTGCCTACGAAAATGTATTTACCGCTGATTAAAATAACAAGATACATAAAATCTCTGGTTCCGCCAGAGGCCAGTGGGTCATAAAATAAAAAAAAAACTAAAAGTAATCTCTTACAGGCAACCTTTTGTTAATAGTGAAACTTAGTAGGACGCCTAACTAACGCCTAACGCCTGTCGTGGCGCAGAGGTACAAGCGTGCGACTGTAGACGCGACAGGTTGTGGGTTCGATTCCCACTCCAGGAAATGTAATTGTTCATTTCCTGGGTTTGGTAACAAGGCTGAGCGCGGCGTTGAGTTCCGCCACTCAGCACGCAATGCCTCAATTCGGTGGAAAGTGGGGAACGGAGTGTCTTAACACTAGGTTCCCTCTGCCTACCCTGCTATATGCGGGATACAGCGTGAAGCTATGTATGTATGTACTGCGTAGGACAATTTACTTAGCGGGAAGCAGTGCAAAAACAATTTTAAATAAATTTCTTGATATAATATACTTATTTTTACTTTTTTTTTATTTATACACTTTTGTTTAAATTGTTTTAACAATTTTGAAAAATTGTATATTTTTTGTTTACATTGTTTTTGTAAAATTGTTTTAGCAAGTTTCATAATAGAGAACGGAATATCTTAATACTTGGTTGTTTTTTTTTTAAATAAACATTAGTATGTTGGGCATATTTTTTTATAAGAGTACATTATAATCAAGATTTTCCCATTTGTTTGACATTTATTCTCATTTATACTTTTTACTTTTAAAAATTTGGGATTCTAGAATTTTTTTTATTGTTTTATATTTTTATTATATTGCTTATGTGATTTTTGAAAGCGGGAACAGAGAGTCTTAACACTACGTTCTCAGGTCTCCTCTGGCTACCCTGCTATATGCGGGATACAGCGTGAAGCTAAAAAATAAATAAAATGGAAAATTTAATAATTGTCTTGGTCCACTTTGGTTTCTTAGAAAATTGTTTTTTGTTTTTGTGGATATTGTTTACGAAAATTATTCTGAAACTTGAGTTTGTGTTGGGGTTCTCCATGTATGTTTTACTATTAAAAATTTTTCCAAAGGAATAAAATTGACTAAAATAAGACACATTAAATTAAAAAGTATAATTATTACGAATAACTTGAAAACTACTCGTCATACCTTAACTAAATTTAAATGAAACCTGTATTTTGTCATTTTAATCTACGTGTGATATAGCTTTACGCTGTATTCCGCATATAACGGAACAGAGGGAACCTAGTATTAACACTCCGTTCTCCTTAACATTTACGTTCCCTGTTTTAGACATTTAGAAATGGAAAGTGTTACACATACGAGTACACATACATACATAGATTCACGCTGTATCGCGCATATATAATAGCAGGCTAGGCAGAGGGAACCTAGTGTTAAGACACTCCGTTCTCCACTTTCCGCCGATTAAGGTATTGTGTGCTAAGTGGCGGAACTCAACGCCTCGCTTTGCCATGTTACCAAAACCAGGAATGAAAAATTCCATTTCCTGGAGTGAGAATAGAACCCACAACCTGTCGCAAAATTTAAAAAATGTATATAATTACACAAAAACACATATGACTACTTGTAAAATGATAATTTAATTTTATTCCGCTGTTTCTGCTTCAATGATTTATTTAAAGCCCGATATCTCAATTATAACGTTCTTACTACAAAATAATTACCAACATTCGTATGTAACAATATATTTCCTTTAATAAAATTATTACATTTCCAATATAAAAAAAAGGAAATGAAATTTAATAATTGTCTTGATGATAATACATTACATTTAAAATCAACTGAATTCTTCTTTTAAAGGTAATCAGTTGAAGTTTTACGCTGTATCCTGCATATAGCAGGGATAAGCAGAGGGAACCTGAGAACCTAGTATTAAGACACTCCGTTCTCTTTCAACATTTCCGTTCCCCACTTTATTGTTTACTTAATAATGGTATTTTCATTTCTCCAATCTGCCATAAAAGTGCGGAGTTGAGTTCCGCTATTTAACACGTAATGTCTAGAACACTCGGGGAACGAAGTGTCTTGGCAGTTAGTTCTGCCTACCTATATTTATACAAAAAAAATAGCTATATTGAATGGATTTTGATAACATTTTGCTTACAATTAGTTTATTTCTTGATTATTACGAGTATATGTTGTTGTAACAACCCATGCGACGGAAAATCTTAAGATAACTTCACGCTTTATCTCAACGGGGTAGTCAGGAATAACGGAGCGCCAAAAGTTACGGTCCCTGAGTACTTCTTTCACCTCATCCATAGTCAGTAACCCCTTCATACATACCCTCCGGGTGGTCCTCATGCTTTTTACGTTCCTCCAGTATCATTGATATCTCTAAGATCAACCGAGATCTCCCACTTCCTCTCTTGCCGCTTACCATTAAAATGCAATATTTACCAATTTTACTAAAAAAAGTAAGAACTGTTTTGTGATCATTGTTTATTTCGTTAAAATTTTGGTTTTACCTCTTACAAATACGGTAAAAAGTAGTTCGGGTTTTACCATTAAACTTGGTAAATCTAAAATTTTACTTGGAATACTCGTATCTTAAGATTTTTCGTTGAACGAACTTTACTCTATCACACAAAAATTACTGGACGGATTTAAATGAAATTTTACAGTAATATAGCATATATATTAGAATAGCATATAATCAATAACTATACCTGCATATCAGTGGCGAGACGTCCATACAACACGCTCACCACCGGCTTGCCTTAACTTTTAATATAAAAGTACGAGACCTAAAAAAAGGTCGCCAGTAAAATGTGGAGCTCAAATAGAGATAGAGAGCTAAAAAAATCATCACCAAATTTCGATAGTGAAATTACTAAATACCTTTATCCTATACCGGCTTCCCTAAATATACCGGCTTCTCTTAAAATTACCGGCTTCCCTAAATATATGTACCGAATACCCTAAATATATACCGGCTTCTCTAAATTTACCGGCTTCCCTAATTAAAATTTTCACCCCTTGCCACTGATACATAATAAAGTTTTTAATAGCACGTCAGACAGACAAAGCCGCGTGCACAAACTAGTAACAAACACAATGCCTTGTTTTTAACAATTTACGTTAAAACACACACAATATTTTTACGTCGTTTTCTCTAAAACAATTCTAAAAAAATCCCGTTCACGCTAAAATCGGGAGCGCAAGTTACACAAAAATAAAATATTTATACGTTTTTTAAAACTATAGTTACAATTTCGGCTTTACAATACACAATTAGAGAGATTCGATATTCTCTGACATTCAGTTTTTAGTAGAAATTTGTTCGTTAGTCAAAATCTGTGGGCATTGCTTCGTCAGTGTACGTCAATTGGTAACTCGATCGTGATATGAATGTTAAATACACGTTTGTTACTTCTATTGTTAAGCTATGTATTGCTATTCGGTAAGTAGGCAAAGCGCGGCGTTGAGTTCCGCCACTCAGCACGCAATGCCTCAATTCAGCGGAAAGTGAGGAACGGAGTGTCTTAATACTAGGTTCTCTAGGGAACCTGAGGACCTAGCAGTAAGACACTCCGTTCTCTTTCAACAATTGCGTTCCCAATTTTTCCCGAATTGAGGCATTGCGTGCTGAGTGGCAGAACTCAACGCAGCGCTTTGCCTTGTCACCGAACCTGGGAAATGAAAATACTAAACTTTTACATTTCCTGGAGTGGGAATCGAACCTACAACCTGTCGCATTTACAGTCGCACGCCTGTGCTTGATACTTTACTTTTTAAAAATAAATATTAGTACCTATGTATTCAATAATTGACTAATTATTGTTTAATTATTACTTACATTAGATATTGATATGATAATGTAAAAGAAAATTATAGGTTTGAGCCATAATTATAGATAATTAATTGTTTTTTCCAATTTGTAATGTCTTTTTTTTATTTTTAATGTTAAAAGCTAAATTATTTTCTATTTTTTTTAGCTTCACGCCGTATCCCGAATATAGCAAGGTAGGCACAGGGAACCTGAGAACCTAGTGTAAAGACACTCCGTTCTTCTCTTTCCGCCGAATTGAGGCATTGCGTGCTGAGTGGCGCAACTCGACGCCGCGCTTTACCTTGTTACCAAACCCAAAAGAAAATACTAAACTTTCGCTTCCTGGAATGGGAATCGAACCCACAACCTGTCGCGTTTACAGTCGCGTGCTTGTGCCTGTATTATATATACAGTTAATCGTTTAAATTGATAAATAAAAGTTTTTACCTATAAAATTTTTGATTGTATCCGCAAATAATTGTTAGCGTCGATACATGAAAGATATTTTATAGAAACATTTTTGGGCCAATTTATATTTCGTGAAAAATGAAACATGCTTCATATTGTGAGCTTAGAGGAAAAAATATAAATTCAAATATTCGTGGTGTAATTTTTTTGGCTAAATTAAAACCATTTATTGGTAACTTATATGAGATGGATAGTGAATTTAATGTATGAAAATACAAAGAACGTTAGAACGGAGTGTCTTAACACTAGGTACTCAGGTTCCCTCTGCCTACCCTGCTATATGCGGGATACAGCGCGATGTTGAAAAAAAAATTATAATAATCATTTCCTCGAATGGGAATCGAACCAACAACCAATATATACAATCAGCGGCCCCACTGTGCCATAACGGTTACGTATTAACAAATAATTATCTCAATATGTTTGTATTTGTACTTCACGCTAAATATTCTAATGGTTAGGGGCAAATGTCAGCACGCGTCAACATTGGGGAGCAAATGGTATAATAACACTTAATGATGTACGTGCTTCCCCCTTACTTTTGATTTCTTGTTATAATTTTAACTGAATACAAAAAAGGTACTCGTTTTTTTAACTTCACGCTGTATCCCGCATAAAGCAGAGTACGCAGAGGGAACTCGAGAATCTAGTGTTAAGATACTCCGTTCCCCACTTTACGCGGGATTGAGGCATTGCGTGCTGAATGGAACTCAACGCCGCGCTTTGCTAGATACATTTTTTTTTTAGATAGAAAAGAAGACCAAAGCAAAATAACGTCCATTAAAAAACACAATAATTACGAATAACTCAAAAACTACTGGTCAGAATTCCGCCACGCAATACGCTAAGCCTCAATTCGGTTGTAAGTGGGGAACGGAGTGTCTTAACACTAGTTTCTCAGGTTCCCTCTGCCTACCCTGCTATATGCGTGATACAGCGTGAAGCTAAAAAAAATCATACTAAAAAATAAGACATAAGCTGTTTCCTCCGTCATATGAAAGTATCACATTAAATATAATCTTTTCTATTTTTATATTCTGAAACAACTCCTTTGTTTATCCTTATGTCAATTTTCATGTAATCGCTTTTGTGCATCAATTGTGACATACATGTCAAATTATCTATAGTGATATTTCAATTCTAGTCTTGCTTACTATATTTTGGTCATCAAAGGGAAATCCTTAATAGCCTGATTTACGAAAGTGTTCTTTTTTTTATATTACTGTGTTTGCTTGAGGGTCTAGATCAGTGATGGCAGAGGCTTGAGTGTCGGTGGGTCAATTTTGCGAAAATATCAGACTTTTAAAATACAAGTTGGTCACAACAGTAATTTTTTTGAAAACAAAATGTGTATTGGGGTCAAATTATCGAAGGAATTTTGTTCTGGAAATATCGTGCGGGTCAGATAAAAGTCTCGGGTGGGTCACTATTGACCCGCGGGTCAGGGGTTTGCCATCACTGACTCTAGATGAAGGGAAAATAAGGTTAAAAAATCACAATATTTATTTTACATATTTATTTAGAAAAAAAACCAGGTTTCAATTTTGATACTTTAGGCCATTAAGGGTTAAATACGATACAAAATGAAGAAAAACCGGTGTGTTTTTAAAAGCTATCGTTGCTTAGTGTAATACGATCTGACTGTTAAGTACGTTCACGGAATGATTATATTTAATTTATACTAATATCTCCGTTTTGGTAAGAACATGGCGTTGAGTTCCGCCACTTATCTGGCGAATTGACTTCACTCTAGGCTTAGCTTCACGCTTTATCCCTAGCGGGGTAGCACCTGCATACCTCTTTCGCCTCGTCCACAGTCATATAGCCTCCGGTGGGTCCTCATGCTTTTTACTTGACCTTCCTCCAGTATCATTGATAAATAAAGCTGTTCTAATAATTATGATGTGTCGTGCTAAGTTACGCCACTCAGCACGCAATGCCTTAATTCGGCGGAAAGTGGGGAACGGAGTGTCTTAACATTACATTCTTAGGTTCCCTCTGCATACCCTGCTATATTCTATTAGGTGGTTCTATTTAAGTATGTTGCACATGTAATAAATAATAAATAAAAAAAAGAAACAAAGGCACGGGCAAGTGTGAGCCCGTGGATGTAATTAATTCATAAAAAAAAAAAGACCACTTTATATTCGAATACAGCGTGAAGCTAAAAAAAATATGAATATATATATATATAAATAAATGTACACATTTACACTAATGCGAATATATTCCAACACTGCTCAGATAGTCCAAATATCATTACAGCGCCTATCATGTCATTACCGGGAACGCACTGGTCATTTCCCTATTTGTAACCTAATTTTATAACCACATTCACGTCTAAATGACGTTTTAGAGCTTTAAAAATCAATTAAATTGTGAAATTGATAAAGAATAAGTAAAATTTTGACAAAATAAAACCAACTAGAATTAAAATGTACTGGAAAGTAAAATTATTAGGAATAAGTCAAAAACTACTTGTCAAATTTTAACGAAATTTAAATGGAATCACTAGCTCAGTCAATCAGTGGCGAGGCGTCTTCGGCGTCACTTTCCGTTGATTTGAGGCACAACGTGCTGAGTGGCGGAACTCTACGTCTCTTTGCCTTGTTACCAAACCCAGAAAATGAAAAATTCCATTTCCTGTAGTGGGAATCGAACCCACAACCTGTCTAAATATTATTATTATTTTTGTAGCTTAACGCTGTATACCGCATAAGCAGGGTAGGCAGAGGAAACCTGAGAACCTAGTGTTAAGACACTCCGTTCCCCACTTTCCGCAGAATTCAAACATTGCGTGCTGAGTGGCGGAACTCAACGCCGCGCTTTGCCTTATTATTATATTATTTAATATTTTCATTTCCTGGAGTGAGAGTCGAACTTACAACCTATCGGAGTTCCAATCGCTGTCCCACTGCGCCACAAGGCCTTAATAATCGATTAATTATTAAAAAAATACATGTTTTCCAGAAAGGGTGCGCTAAGGTCGGCATACGGTCTAATTGCAAGTTACAAAGTTACCACAATTACGAAAACATGTCCGTATTTTGCATTTAACTTATACATACATACATACATACATAGCTTCACGCTGTATCCCGCATATAGCAGGCTAGGCAGAGGGAACCTAGTGTTAAGACACACCGTTCCCCACTTTCCGCCGAATTGAGGCATTGCGTGCTGAATGGCGGAACTCAACGCCGTGCTTTGCCTTGTTATTATAGCACCACTTAAGCCATTTTGAAAATAGTCTAGACCTTGGGAAAGACTACTCCTTACCAAGTCGCACGATATAACCGAATTCCACGCGGGCGAAGCCGCGGGCGGAATGCTAGTATATTATAAATATGAATGTAAGTTAGTTATTTACGCTTTCACGTCAAAACTACTTAACCGATTATCATGAAACTTTGTACACATATTCTTAGAGGTATTTATAAGGACATAGGATACTTTTTATTAAAATACAACTAATATTATTGAGTGGAAATAGGCGGCTGGTGAGTGACAAAACTTACTTTTTATGTCATCACCGATGAAATTTGACAGGAGTCAGTGTTTTTTCGGCGGAAACAAAACATTGACTCATATACTTAGCATCCGTGTGGCAATCGAACTGCACATGTTTTTAATCTAGAGGAGGTAACTTCACAATATCTGTTTGTCTAAGCAATGCGTTTAGTTTCTCAGAAATTGAAGTGTCATACTACCCGACCTTCCCCTATATATAGCAGGGTAGGCAGAGGGAACCTGAGAACCTAGTGTTGAGACACTCCGTTCTCCAGTTTCCGCTGAATTCAGGCATTATGTTACCTATAAATATATATTTTTTTTAATGGATAACGGATGGCAAACGAGCAGATGGTAGTTTGGTGGTAGGAGGTTCGTCCTCCGTCTGGCTCGCGACCACTATCATGTCAAAGACGAACCGCCAAATATCTTATGATGTGTTCCGGTTCGATGGCATGTAAGCCAGGTTTTCCCCTCTCCCACCTATCCTTTCCCCAAAATGTGGTGGTTCCGATAGCGGACTACTACATTGTCCTCCCCTTCCATCTATATCCTCTAAGTTGGCAACGCATACAACATCTCTGGTGTTGTAGAGGTTCATGGGCGAAGGTAACCACATACCATCAGGTGGTCCTTCTGCTCGTTTGCCATCCTTTATCCATAAAAAAAAAAAAAAAAAAAAAAAAAAAGATGGGCCACCTGATGGTAAGTGGTTACCTTCGCCCATCGACATATACAACAACAGAGACGTTGTAGATGCGTCGCCGACCTAGAGGATACAGATGGGGAGGGACAATGTAGTAGTCCGCTATTGGAACCACCACATTTTGGGGAAAGGATGGGTAGGAAAGGAAAAAAAATGCCTGGCTTACATGCCATCGAACCGGAACACATCATTAGTATTTGGCGGTTCGTTTATGACATGATAGTGGTCGCAAACCAGACGGAGGACGAATCTCCTACCACCTAACTACTGGGATACCCGACTCTTACGGGGCGCTACACAGCGGTGGAGGGGGGTTATTCTAACCCCGTCCCCTCACAGGGAGCTCTAAATAATGTTATCATATATCCTAAGCTTAGTTAAGTAATATGAAAATGTAGAGAAAGTTAACAAAACGGACCACGTGTCTTTAGTGATCGGAATAATCATTATAAAAAAAAGTATATACTAATAATAGCTTTAGACGCAAGTTACACGTAGTCTTAAATCATCACGTAACGTCACGATAATAGCCTCCTTGTGGGACCCCCTTGGAACTCCCTGTGGGACACCCTCTATGGGAATCTAGCCACATGTCAAACCTAACGCCTTATTACAATGGCATAAGGTTCAAATCAATAATAAATTCCACTAATGAGTATAGATTATATAGCCTTCAGAAGTTACGAATGACCATTGGTTGTTAGATTGAGTGATATTTTCTATAAAAATATATGTATAGGGCAAAAGCCTAACGATGTTGTTTTGTTTAAAGAAATTATTTATGTATCACGATCTTTGAAGTGAAAAAGCCTGTGAGGCACAAGCGTGCGTGTAAACGCGACAGGTTGTGGGTTCGATTCTCACTCTAGGAAATAAAAAAAATTATATTTTCATTTCCTGGGTCTGGTAAAAAGGCTAAGGCTAAGGCTTGTGTTTAAGAGCGGCGTTGAGTTCCACTTAGCACGCAATGCCTCAATCCGGCGGAAAATGGGAAACGAAAAAGAACGGAGTGTCTTAACACTAGGTTCTCAGGTTCCCTCTGTCTATCCTGCTATGCGCGGGATACAGCGTGAAGCTAAAAACAATCTTTAGAAGCGTTGTGCACGTTTTGACACGTTACCTGATCGAAAATGCGTAAGATTTTTTTGAGAGATATACTTTTTATTGTATAATTGTTATAGTTCTGTAGTGTTAAAATTTCAATGTAATATAATTTGTCATGTTTGTGTACGATAGCCCAATAATTGAATATTATATTTTATCACATGAATTATAGTACTTTTATACTGATAATAAAGTAATTCATGCAAAATTATTCCCTAGCTATTGCAAAGTATCGAAAATGCACAATGATAATATTCAAGATTATTCTTCTGCCCTAGATTAGTATTTTCATTTGCTGGGCTTGTTAATAAGGCAAAGCGCGGCGTTGAGTTCCGCCACTCAGCACGCAATGCCTCAATCCGGCGGAAAGTGCAAGACGGAGTGTCTTAACACCGGGTTCTCAGGTTCCCTCTGCATACCCTGCTATCTGCGGGTTACAGCGTGAAACTAAAAAAAAACCTATATGCAAATCGAGTTATGCGTGTATTTACGACTGATACGAATATATATTAGATTATGTCTAATATAAAATAAATTCCCACACGTGATATCATTATTTGTAAATGATTTCCATTCATCCACTCTGGTAAAAACGCGGCGTTGAGTTCCGCCACTTTACAACGTCTAATTCAGACAAAAAGCTAATGAATTGTAATACAAGAAATGAAAATACTAAACTTTTACATATCCTCGAGTGGGAATCGAACTCACAACCTGTCGCGTTTACACTCACGCTTGTGCCTCTACACCACGACAGACGTGTTATATTAAAATTATTCTTTTTACATTATATCACCATTAAACACCTGCTCCAAAAAGTGAATATGTAATTTTAAAAATATGTGCATACTTTTTTTCACAATAGCCTAATCAATAACTCGTCAGTAACGATTTTGCAAGTTTCAAAGGATATTGTCGCATCATCGACTATAATGCATTAATAATATATTTGTATGAGGGAACGCGTTATAATATGAAATTTATGTAAAATAGATCATTGATACGCATTTTTGGTGTCTTAACCGACTTCTAATAGAGCAGGTTCCAAATTCTTTTTTTTTAGCTTCAGGCATATAGCGGGGTAGGTAGAGGGAACCTGAGAACCTAGTGTTAAGACATTCCGTCCTCGATACGATTTCCGTTCCCAACTACGATTGCGGGTTCGATCCCCACTCCAGGAAATGAAAAATTTAGTATTTTCATTTCTTGGGTTTGGTAACAAGGCAAAGCGCGGCGTTGAGTTCCGCCACTTAATACGCAATGCCTCAATTCGGCGGAAAGAGAGGAACGGAAATGTTGAAAGAGAATGGAGTGTATTAACACTAGGTTCTCTGGTTCCCTCTGCCTACCACGCTATATGCGGGATACAGCGTGAAGTTAAAAAAAAAAAAGAAATAAATTAAAAAGTCTTCCAAAACACATACGAAATCCAAATATTTTTCACCATTTCATTTATCGTTTTAGGAAATGGAAAGCAAGCCAGAAGCGCTCTGCCGAGTGTGCGGCGACAGGGCGTCAGGCAAACATTATGGAGTGCCATCGTGCGATGGATGCAGAGGATTCTTCAAGCGCAGCATACGACGGTGAAGTGACTGACTGACCATTTTATGTTTACGTTACTTCTATTCAATAGTGTTGTTGTATCTTTTTTGTTTTTTTTTTTAATCTATTTGTAAAGAAGGAAGTTTTAGTTTATAAAAGGACTAGTGTCCCCGTTGACGCGTTAACAACGCGGTGTTTTTAGCAATGTATATGTCATTTTATATAAATATGGATGTCAAGCCATGGTTGTGTGTGTAACATTTATTTTAATAATTTAATATACTTTTTATGCACTATTTTAAAAAAAATATTAACATTCACTCCTCCTTACATGCACTCCTTCTCTGTATGAATTATAAGTGTGCCAAGTTTCATGCTCCTCAGTCCGCGTAATTTTCGTAAAAAGGGGCACAAAGTTTTTGCTTCACGTATTTATATATAGATATAATAATAATATAAATTTTAACCTACAGCTCTAAAAAAATAAAGCTTACTTACAAAAATGGAAAAATCATTTAAGTTAAAGCTGTACTGGCTATGATAAATATATAATTCAAATCACTCGATATCAAACGAAAATCAAACATACCAAATTAACTATTAAAATAAATAATCAATATAGATATCCATTCATTTATTTTATACTAGCTGTAACCTTCTGCCTCTTACACGTGGCAATAGCAATAGCAGTCCATAGCTTATTTGAAGGCTTTGAAGTAGATATATTTTCAAATTATTTGACAAATAATCTTATGCTTTTTTTGTACCTCTAAGAATGTTTGTACAATGTTTCATGATATTTGGTTAAGTAGTTTTGGCGTGAAAGCGTAACAAACGCCTAACGCCTGACGTTGCGCAGAAAACTCAACGGCGCGCGTTGCCTTGTTACCAAACCCAGGAAATGAAAATACTAAAGTTTTACACTTCCTGGAGTGGGCATCGAACCCACGACCTGTCGCCTTTATGTTGACACCTAACAATGCTTGCAAATTTCATTTTACACTTTCATTAAAATAATGATCGAAAGCAGTTTTGATTGAATATCAATTAAGGATTGAAATGACAGAATTAGCGAAGTTAATCATCATTATGTGCTAATTTTACAATATTATTATTTAAAATAAGTAATTATATACATAGCTTCACGCTGTATCCCGCATATAGCAGGGTAGGTAGAGGGAACCTAGTATTAAGACACTCCGTCCCCCACTTTCCGCCGAATTGAGGCATTGCGTGCTGAATGAGGGAACTCAACGCTGCGCTTTTGCCTTGTTACCAAACCCAGGAAATGAAAAATTCCATTTCCTGGAGTGGGAATCGAACCCACAACCTGTCGCGTCTATAGTCGCATGCTTGTGCCTCTGCACCACAACTGGCGTTAAAATAAATAATTATTTGAATAAAATATATGTAATATATCAGAATTTTTCATCAGCTTCATGTTTTTTCCTTATATAATCATCAATTGTTAAGTATAAAAGGGTAAAGGCTATGTTTAGAGAAACCGATGTATATTTATGGAAACCGGTACATATATTTAGGGACGCCGGTATAGGATGTAAAGGATTTACTGATTTCACTATCGAATTTTGGCGATGACCTTTGTTTTTAGAACTTTAAGATGTCAGAATTTGGTTTTTGCAATTTTATGCCTAATACTTTTCTGGCGACCGTTTTTTTTAGCGTAGCTTTAGCACATTTCTCGATCTTGTGTTTTTGCAAAATCAATTACAATTTTAAATTATACATATTTTCCTGGCGACATTTTTTTTTAGGTCTCATGCTTGTATTTTGAATCGCCTCGTTACTGCTACGCTATTATGTCGTCAAAATCTACCTACATATGATAATTAAGATTTAAAAACGAAATCCGACTTCAAACAAAATGCTCTAGAAAGTAATAATATTACGAATAACTCAAAAACTACCCGTCAGATTATAACTAAATTTAAACAAAATCATATCATAAGCACTAGCTATCATATAAAATCACCAAAATTGGTCTACCCAGTAAAAAGTTATGCGGTATACATATAAATGGATAACCTCCAATAATTATTACGATAATGTATTATGAAGTATGATGATGACGCCTGTCGTGGCGCAGAGGCACAAGCGTGCGACTGCAAACGCGACAGGTTATGGGTTCGATTCCCACTCCAGGAAATGTTAGTAATTTCATTTCTTGGGTTTGGTAACACGGCAAAGCGCGGCGTTGGCTTCAGCCACTCAGCACGCAATGCCTCAATTCGGCGAAAAGTGGGGAGCGGAATTGTTGTAAAAGAACGGAGTGTCTTAAAACTAGGTTCTCAGATTCCCTCTGCCTACCCTGCTACAAAAGTTACTTTTTTTCTTTTTTTTTTTTTATTTAAAAAAAAAAGAAAAAAAGTAACTTTTTACTGGGTGAATTTTGATGATTCTTTTTTTATATGATAGCTAGTGTTTTTGATGTAGTCCAATTTAAATAAAGATCTTTGTTTCTCTTTTTTCTAGCTTCATGCTGTATCACGCATATAGCAGGGTAGGCAGAGGGAACCTGAGAACCTAGTGTTAAGACACTCCGAATTGAGGCATAGCGTGCTGAGTGGCAGAACTCAACGTCACGTTTAGTCTTGTTACCAAGCCCAGGAAAATGAAAATTTTAAACTTGTTCATTTCCTGGAGTGGGAATCGAACCCACATCCTAAATTAATGTAGTTAAGATCTTATAAATAATTTTTGAGTTATTATCCATAAAATATTGAATGAAATTGCAAATATCCTGAATTTACGCTTATCGGTTGAATTAAATACAAGATAACTCATGAAAGGGGTATCCTTAACGCATCTCTGTGGTATGCGGGGTGATAGGCAAGTTCCAGCGATAGGAGTTTGCCCTTTTGTACCCTTTATTTGTTTCAATATTCATAAAATATATTAATAACATATATTAAATTAAATTAGTGTACCCGTTGACGCGTTAACAACGCGTTGTCTTTAGCAATGTACATGTCACTTTATATAAACATGTAAGTCAAGTTTTATGCATTATTCTAAAAGGAATCATTGTGCACTCTTTCGCGATATAAATTAAATGTGCCAAGTTTCATGCTCCTACGTCCGCGTAATTTTCGTAAAAAAGGGTACAAAGTTTTTGCTTCACGTATTTATATATAGATTATCGTTATATTAATAGGTAAAGTAAAAATGAAGGAAAACTTTGAATCCCTTTTTACGACAATTGTGAGGACAGAAGTGTATTAAATTTGGCACACTTATAGTTTATATAGGGAAGGAGTGCAAAATGCTAATATTTTTTTAAAATAATGCAGAAAAAGTATATTAAATTAATAAAATAAATGTTACACACTACCATGGTTTGACATCCATGTTTTCATTCACAATTTATATAAAGTGACATATACGTTGCTAGGCAACGCGTTATTAACGCTTTTACAGGGACACTTGTAATAATATATTTTTCTACCCTCAGTAACTTAGACTACGTGTGCAAAGAGAATGGCAGATGCGTGGTCGACGTCAGCCGCCGGAATCAATGTCAGGCGTGTCGGTTTTCAAAGTGCCTGCGCGTCAATATGAAAAAGGACGGTGAGTGTGCTACACTTCATATACATACATACATACATCTCACATACATACACACATAACACATAACATATTAGCACAATAATATTTTAAATAACTGCATTGTACGTGTTAAATTAAAATATTTAAGTTGCACCGGTGGTTGAGGATCTGTTATCTGAAATACAGGCTGGAGTCCTAGTTCGGATATCAGACTACTCGTTACCTAACTTTGGCTATATTCAAAAGCAAAACATGTACTATGTTAAATATATACTATGTATGTATCTATGTTAAAGAATAAATTTCTTTTTTTTTAGCTTCACGCTATATTCCGCATATAGCAGGGTAGGCAGAGGAAAATAGAGAACCTAGTGTTAAGACCCTCCGTTCCCCACTTTCCGCTGAATTAAGGCATTGCAAATACCTTTAACATTTCCTGGAGTGGGAATCGTACCCAAATTACATGCTATATAAAAGTATGTTACATAAAGTGTACAGCTACTATATTCTTTAGTGCGTTTAATTTTTTGAAGTGAAAACATCTTTAGCGGCTTTTTGCGATGGGTAAAAAGGTTAATCTCGCGCCAGGCACTTGACCTGATCGAAAATTTGTAAGACGAAGGGAGTGTACATAAACTATTAACATTATAAAATATACATACATACATAGGCAGTAGGCAGAGGAAACCTAGTGTTAAGACACTCCGTTCCCCACTTTCCACCGTATTGAGGCACTGCGTGCGGAGTGGCGGGACTCAATGCCGCGCTTTGCCTTTTGAAAGCAAAGCGCAGCTTAAACATTGACAATGGAATGAAAAACTACTAAGCATTTACATTTCCTGTAGTGGGAATCGAACCCGCAACCTGTCACGTTTACGTCGCACGCTTGTGCCTCTGCGCAATCACAGGCGTTAACGTAACTTAACACTGCATTTTGTAACCAAACTAGAAAAGTAATAATTATTGTCGTCAAGCACGATTTATTTGACCATAGTGCAAGTATTTCATTGCAAAAATTAATACGTTTTCAATTTAAATTTATAATTTGTTGTTATTTTTTTATTTTTTTTTCTAACTTCACGCTGTATACCGCATATAGCAGGGTAGGCAGAGGGAACCGAGAACCTAATGTTAAGACACTCCGTTCTCGTACAACAATTCCGTTCCCCACTTTCTGCCGAATTGAGGCATTGCGTGCGGGGCGGAACACAACGCCGCGCTTTGCCTTGTTACCAAAGCCAGAAAATGAAATTACTAACATTTCCTGGACTGGGAATCGAACCCACAACCTGTCGTGTTTACGGTCCCACGCTTGTACCTCTGCGCCACGACAGGGGTTAAATTTATAATTTGTTATTTATATTAAAATATTTTACACGTTCAAATAATTTCATATTTATTGATAGCCATTATTGGCTTTAAAAATAGTGTTGATGATGCTTAATAGCTGTAAAGAGTTTACAAATAATAATATTGTTTCAGCGGAAATTATACTATGAATTATTTATTATTAACTAGTGTTGAACCCTGTCGACGCCTGTCGTAAGAGGCACTGTAAAGGCGACAGGTTGGTAGTTCGATTACCACTCCAGGAAATGAAAAAGTTTTGTATTTTCATTTCTTGGGTTTGGTAACGAGGTAAAGCGCGGCGTTGTGTTCTGCTGCTCAGCACGCAATGCCTCAATTCGGCGGAAAGTGGGGAACGGAATTGTTGAAAGTGAACGGAGTGTCTTAACACTAGGTTCTCTGGTTCCCTCTGCCTGCCCTGCTATATGTGGGTTACAGCGTGAAGTGAAAAAAACAAACCATCGCGTTTAAAATTGGACACGTCCACCGCGCCGTGATAGAGTCAAAATATATTCAATCAGCTTAAAAATATGTGCTAAAAAGTTATATGAATCAGCTCAATATTTGAAGTTAATATAGGTATTCAGCTAAAAAGTTAACATAGAGCTTAATTAGGGATTTCTGCCAAATATTACAAATAGTATGATTTGAGGCCATCGTGGCGCATTAGCAATATCTGGTGATGATTGTGGGTTCGATTTCCGTTCGGCGAAATAATTATATACATCTTCAATTAACGCCTATCGTGGCGCAGAGGCATAAGCGTGCGACTGTAAACGCGACAGGTTTTGGGTTGGATTCCCGCTCCAGGAAATGTAAAAATGTTTTCATTTCTTGGGTTTGGTAACAAGGCAAAGCACGGCGTTGAGTTCCGCAATGCCTCAATTCGGCGGAAAGTGGGGAACGGGGAGTCTTAACACTAGTTTCTCAGGTTCCCTGTAGGTCTTCTGTAGCTTCTGTTAGGACTGACACTACTGACATCTTTTGTAAGTTGACGATTCGAATATATTAGCCTATTTGAATAAAAAACTTTGGATCCCTTTTTACGAAAATTACGCGGACGCAGAAGCATGAAACGTGGCACACTTATAGTTTATATAGAGAAGGAGTGCAGAATGCTAACATTTTTTAAAAATAATCGTTAAAAGTATATTAAATTAATAAAATAAATGTTACACACACTACAATGGTTTCACATCCATTTTTATATGAAGTGACATATACGTTCTCAGACAACGCGTTGTTAACGCGGACGGTGACGGCAACGGGATCTTTAGTTATTATTATTGCACAATTTAATATCAATTAAAATTAAATCAACGTTTATGAGTTTAGACTTCCAGTAGAAATGGCATAAAATTTGTTCATAAAATACAGTATACATGTCCGTTTCCATCCTACAGTTGACAGTACTTTATAAACTCAATTTCCGTAGTTGAAAATTGTTCTTACATTTACCCTCGTGTCAACTCGATATATTTAAATATTCTTTATTTCGTCTTTCGCCTTTATAACGCCTGTCGTGGCGCAGAGGCACTGTACACGCGACAGGTTGTGGGTTCGATTCCCACTCCAGGAAATGGAATTTTTCATTTCCTGGGTTTGGTAACTAGACTAAGCGCGGCGTTGAGTTCCGCCACTCAGTACGCAATGCCTCAATTTGGCTGAAAGTCGGGAACGGAGTGTTTTAACACTAGGTTCCCTCTGTCTACCCTGGTATGTGCAGCGTGAATACAGCGTAAAGCTATTAATGTTCTTTATTTCCTCATACCTTTTTTTTTATAGTTTTATTTACTAAAGTATGAATATTAAATATTTTGAGGAGGATAGTCTGTTTGCGCGACGTTTGTGAGTTCCTTATCTACTTGTTATTTTTTTAGCTTCACGCTGTATCCCGCATATAGCAGAGTGGGCAGAGGGAACCTGAGAACTTAGTGAGTGCTAAGTGGCGGAAGTCAACGCCGCGCTTTGCCTTATTGCCAGAGCTAGGAAATAAAAATACTAAATATTAATTAATATTTTCATTTCCAAGAATGACAATTAAAACCGCAACCTGTCGCTTTTACAGTCGCAAGCTTGTGCCTCTGCGACACGACAGACAAGCTGCAAAAAAAATGTAAAGTAATATGAAAGTATAGAGAAAGTTGACAAAACGTGCCCACATGTCCGTAGTGATCAGAATAAACATTATAAGAAAAAAAAATCCCCATACACCGCAAACAGAAGAGAAAATAATCACAAAAATTTCACGCGACAAATAGGCACTTGTCTCTATCAAATAAAGTATTTACACAGGGTTCCTTGCAGCATGTATTTTCCATTAGGGCACACTTCAAGTATTTGCGGGCAGAGTGTAAGAGGGAAAAAATTGAACTCGGCTTTTACACCACAGGCAGCGTTTCTCACGCCTACTTCTCTGTACATTAATTTATGATCAATATCCATTATGTTTGAAGATGTCATCATATCACTATCACTGTTTTTGTGATGTAATTTTATAGGTGACAGTTTTTTGGTGTGATGGCTTGATGGAGTTTTTAGGGTAAAGTGTTTTTGGCTTAATATAATATTTTGTGCGTGTTTTTCATATTGGAATTCAAAACCGCTTTATTTTACCAAGAAATTGTTTTTCTAAATTGTTCAGTGCATGATTAAATGGGGAACGGAGTGTCTTAACACTAGGTTCTCAGGTTAAGACACTCCGTTCTCTTTCAACAATTCCGTTCCCCACTTTTCGCCAAATTGAGGCATTGGGTGCTGAGTGGCGGAAGCCAAAGCCGCGCTTTGCCTTGTAACCAAACCTAGGAAATTAAAATACTAAACTTTACATTTCGTGAAATGGGTATCGAACCCACAACCTGTCGCGATTACAGTCGCACTCTTGTGCCTCTGCGCCACGACAGGCATTTAAGAGTATTTTAATTGTTACTTATCATAAAAAAAATGCCCATATACGTATATATATTGTTTTTGCAACTAAAATCTATTTAAATCGAAAAAAATACTACCAGCATACCAAAATTAACATACTAACGTATTGCAGCTTGGCTTTTACTATCTCATACTTCCAACAATAGGGCGATTGGCAGCCGTCGATACGGTAACCCGCGAGCTTACATGACATGTGACGTCACACCACTTTGTGTTACAATATTGATATGCGCTCATATTTTGTGAAGGGAATTGTGTTAAATATATACCGGAAGCTGACTAAGTGGAGATAGTGAAACTAATTCTTAACCGAATTTAAAAATTGTTGTGTAAAAACTGTTTATGGTTTTTTTTTATAATAATAAATCATGTCTGTCTGTATACGCCTGTCGTGGTGTAGAGGCACAAGCGTGCGACGGTAAACGCGACAGGTTGTGGGTTCGATTCTTACTATAGGAAATGGAATTTTTCATTTCCTGGGGTTGGTAACAAGGCAAAGTGCGGCGTTGAGTTCCGCCGAAGTTCTCAGGTTCTCTCTGCCTACCCTGCTATATATGGGATACAGCATGAAGGTACAAAAAAATACAAGACGGTTATTTGTTAACTCGCGTAACTATAATCGAAGGTTTTAAGGAAAGGAGACCAATTCATATAAAATGCACTAAAACATTATTACGAATAACTCAAAAACTACTTGTCACATCGTAGCTATTTTTAAACTGAACTACAAACCATCAAGTACACTATAGCTATCACATACTCGTAAAAAAAGTCATGAAAATTGGTTCAGTATACAGTTACGCGGTAACATACATAAAAAAATACAATCGAATTGACCTTTCTTGAAAGTCGGTAAAAAATTACAAGTGTATAAATATAAATAAGGGGACCTAGCTTTTAGGTGACATGTTACGCGATTATGAACGAAAGTAAATATTAGGGTACGAAGATTCTTCTGTGTTTGACGTTATCATACTAGTGCGAATGACGTATTGAGAGGCTCTTTGGAGTTTCTTGAAAATATTATAATAGGTTAGTATCTAGGCATATTTTGAGTAGGTTTTATCTAATAATAATCTATGTACATGCATACATACCGTCATCGCTATATCCGCATATAACAGGGTAGGCAGGGAACCTAGTGTTAAGACACTCTGTTCCCCACTTTCCGTCGAATTGAGGCTATACGTGCTGAGTGGAGGAGATCAACGCCGCGCTTTGCCCTGTTACCAAACCCAAAAAAATGAAAAATTCCGTTTCCTGATGTTATTTTTTATTTATATAGGTTATTATTAAACACGACAGGTTGTGGGTTTGATTCCCACGCCAGGAAATAAAAATTCTAAATAATATTTAGTATTTTCAGCAAGGAAAAGCGCGGCGATGAATCCGGCGGAAAGTAGAGAACGGAGAGTCTTAACACTAAGTTATCGGGTTCCCTGTATACCCTGCTATATGCGGGATACAGTGTGATGCTGAAATATATACATATATATATATATATTAGTTTACATGAAAATAATTCGAACATTGCGCATTAAGCGGTGAAATTCAACGCCGTGTTTCGTATGCGGTGCATTCCTTTTGTATTATAATATATTAATTTTCAAAGTAAATATTTGTGTCGGTGTTATTATTTCAAAACGTCCATTGAAACGGGAGAATATTGTTATGTTTTTGGTTACTTCCGGTTAATTTGAACTTTAAACTTTTGCGACTTTTTTAACACTCTCTAAAGTTATCTAATAGTTTATCTGTATATAAATACGTGAAGCAAAAACTTTGTACCCCTTTTTATGAAAATTACGCGGACGGAGGAGCATGAAACTTGGCACACTTATAGATAAGGAGTGAAGACTGCTAATATTTTTTTGAAATAATGCATAAAAGGTCTATTAAATTAACATAATAAATATTGCACACACTACCATTTTTTGATATCCATGTTTATATAAAGTGACATATACAATGCTAAAGACTACGCGTTGTTAACGCGTCAACGGGTACACTAGTAATTATAAAACAGAATAATATAGCCCTAGAGTATGTCTTTTATGGAAAATTACTTTTGAATAAGAAAAAAATCAGTTAGCCTAACTCATTTTTATTGCATCATAAAATTGAACGAGTTCGATTCCGGCTTAGGGGAATATTCATTTTTTGTTTTCTTTTTAAGTTCACGATGTATCCCGCATATAGCAGGGTAGGTAGGAGGACCTGAGAACCTAGTGTTAGGACTATCCGTTTTCCACTTTCTGTCGAATTGAGGCATTGCGTGGTGAGCGGCGGAACTTACGCGCTTTGCCTTTACCAAACCCAGGAAATGAAAATACTAAACTTTTATATTTCCTGAAGTGGGAATTGAACCCACAATCAGTCGCGTTTACAGTCTCACGCTATATTCATATTTAATTTATTTTCATTTCGCATTATATCCTCTCTGGTAAAATACGCGGCATTGATTTCCGCTGCTTAAAACGATATGTCTCGGTTTCAGGCGAAAGGAAGTAGATCGAAGTGTCTTAACACCAAACTCTCTTATGACCCTGCCATAAAAAAAATAGTTAGAAATTAATAATAACAATAATTTCCTTTCAGCTGTACAACACGAACGAGCACCAAGACAAATAACAAGCCAGCATCAGCTAGCCTTACAAAAACTAAGTTACAGCTTATCACGACAGCCCCCCTTCTTCCCTTCCACACCTGTGGGCATGCCCAACTTTCCACATTACCAATACGGCTCACTATCAGATCGTACCCAGAATTTCTTAGAAAACCCTGCATTCCAGACTTTTCCAAGAACTCCAGATCCTATGGACATCGCTAACTTTGGACCTCTTTTGAGTCAGAATCCCTTGAATTCCTTAAATCCGTTTAAGATACCTCTCTTTCCGGCGCCGATGCACTATTCTGTGGCACATCCAAGATATTTAAACACGAATATTTTCTACCCGCCCATAGTAACGTCGGAGAACAATTCAGCTTTATGCTTGGACGGTCAAAGTAAGAATTCTTTTGCTCTTGCTTTTTGTGAACTATGAAGAAATTTAAATTGAAATTATATTTAATAATATTATAATTAAGATTTTTTATAAAAAAAAGAAAACCGACTTCAAATAAAGTGCATAGAAACATTAAATTATTACGAATAACTCAAAAACTGTTCGTCAGGCTTTAAATAAATATAAACGAAACCATGATACGCACTAGCTGTCAATTAAAAAAGAATCATCATATTTGGTTATTGGAATTTATGAATATTTTAGTTGAATTTATTGTGTATGAGTTTCAACCAAGAAGTTTTATTAGGATTCTTACTTACTTACTTAGCTTCACGCTGCATCCCGCATACTCGTATAGCAGGTTAGGCAGACGGAACAAAGTGTTAAGACACTCCGTTCCCCATTTTCCGTCGAATTGAGTCATTGCGTGCTGAGTGATTTTTATTATTACTAACCAATTTATTCATATTTTAGATGCATTTTCTAGTAATCTGAATTCAACAAAATATCATGGAACTTTTAATAATGATGTGTCAGAAAAACCGGATTCCCAGTTTTGTGACAAAATAAAGGAAGACGAGGTATCCAGTTCGGAAGAAGCTTGCAAAACAAATTGTACTGTTGAAAATAGTAAGTACATTTTTATTGTTGGCTTCATTTTTTATACGGTACTAGCTGTATACGACTTCTTTGCATGGACTATAAACGTAATATATCGATTTTCATATTTTTTTTCTGCTTCACGCTGTATCCCGCATATAGCGGGGTCGGCAGAGGGGACCAGAGAACCTAGTGTTAAGACATCGTTTTTTTTAACAATTCCATTCCCCACTTTCCATCGAATTTATGGATTGCGTGCTGAATGGCGGAACTGAACGCCGCGCTTGCCTTGTTACCAGAGCGAAGAAATAAAAATACTAAATATTATTTAATATTTTCATTTCTTGGAGAGGAAATCGAACCCACAACCTGTCGCGTTCACAGTCGCATGCTTGTACCTGCGCTACAACAGGGAATAAAAAATTGAATGCTTTATATTTATATTTTTTACATTTTACCCAATATTGTATTACAAATAATTTAACAAGCAAAAGCGAAATTCCACTATCTAGTGTTGCGAAATATCCGCCCCACATTCTGCAACGCGATACTGCTAACTCGATATTTGATGAATCCTATGATTTGACAGCGAAATTTAACGCCTATTGTTCCGATTCCCAACATATAATGAACGCCATAATAATTCTATAGCCTGATGCTAATCAATCACTCTCGCTTCCATAATATGCATTTTAGCCGTGAAGCTTAAATTAAATTATTTTACAGGAATTATAGGAATTATAGTGTTTTTTTATAATAATAATAATATATATTCTTTTTTAACTTCACGCTGTATCCCGCATATAGCAGGGTAGGCAGAGGGAACCTGAGAACCTAGTGTTAAGACACTCCGTTCTCTTTCAACAAATCCGTTTCCTACTTTCCGCCAGATTGAGGCATTGCGTGTTGAGTGACGGAACTCAACGCCGCGCTTTGCCTTGTTAAAAAAATCAATCAAAAAAATCAAATCCAGAAAATGAAAATACTTCATTTCCTGGAGTGGGAATCGAACCCACAACCTATCGCGTTTACAGTCGCACGCTTGTACCTCTGCGCCACGACAGGCGTAATTATGTCCTAGAATTGAATTAATTTAACGCCTGTCATGGCGTGGATGCACAATAATGCGACTGTAAATTCGAAAGGTTGTGGGTTTGAATCCCACTCCAGGAAATAGAACTTTTCATTTCCTAGGTTTGGTGACAAGGCAAAGTGCGGCGTTAAGTTCCGCCACTCAGCACGCAATGCCTCAATTCGGCGGAAAGTGGGGAACGGAGTGTCTTAACACTAGGTTCCCTCTGCCTACCCTGATATATGCGGGATACAGCGTGTAGCTATGTATGTATGTATGTCCTAGAATTTAATATCCAAATTTGAGCTTTGTTTGTTTATTTTAGAAAGATAACTGATTTCAAATAGAATGCAATGAAATGTCCAATTATTATGAGTTACTTTAAAATTACTCATCATTTAATATAATATAAGAATCGTCAAAATTGGTTTAACCACTAAAAAGTTATTTAGAAAACGTATAAAAATTTGAACGCGACGGGATTCGAATCCGCGCCTCTTGGAACCCGTCCAAGCGCTCTGACCACTATGACGCCGGATGTAGAACGCATGGCTCAGTGGTCAGAACGCGGGTTCGAATCCCGCTTTTCGTTTCCTAAGTGTGTGATTAACACTTTAATACTTCAAAACATACCAAAAACTATTTATTTACTTATCCGATAATAACACAATCGAATAGATAACCTCTTTCTTTTGAAATCAGTTATAGAACACACCTCTTCCACAGAAAATATCCAACTCTCGAGCAACTTTGAACCACCCGCTCATTATGTATCAAGAAATTTGGTAAAACAAACATTGGACAGTGAAAGAAAAAATATCAGTCAAACAATCTTGGACACGTCTAGAAGGTTCCAACCGGAAACCACTACACAAAACATCGATGATAGAGAGAGGGAGAGTGCAGACATAATAAAATTTCATGGCCCATTGCTCACGGACATGGAAATGTATGATCCGGCGGCTAAATTGTTGGTAGCCACTGTAAAGTGGTTACACAGCGTTGCCACGTTTGAACAGATCACCGAAAGTGAGCAAACAAGTTTGCTGCAGACCAACTGGAAAGAGCTCTTTATATTGCACGCGGCGCAGTACTCGTTCTATTTTGATGAGGGTAAATATGTTATGTTGTCAGAGGGCTATGTCTCGCGTGTATGTAAGTTTCTAATATTCTTTGTTACCTCATATCTTCCAAGCCCCTGGACCGATTCATAAGGTGACGTTAGATAAGTATTCATACTCCGAGTGATCTTAGATATGTGACGTCACACTTAATTCAATATAGGCTCACTAGAGGCAATTACGTCATGAATAAAAACAAAAAATCGTCGATGGATACTGTGTGGGGTGTCAAATGAAAGGACGTAATTAGCACATTTCAAATATATAACACATAACTAGCTTTTATAGCTTACTTTATTTGTATTTGTTTCCTAAATTTGAAGAATTGGTTCAGTCGGGTTTTTTGTTCTTTATAATTATGGATGTTTTTAGATAATATAACGATTGATATCGCACTTTTAGAATTATAGTGACCTATTTTAAAAAAAATCATATTTGAGAAACGCCAAATAAAACTTTGTATATTTAAGTTTTTTGAAAAGAAATGATTCCTTTTCTAATTATGTTATAATTTATATTTTTATATTATTTCTTGTTTTAATCAAAGTCGATAAAGATCGTTGTCTTAAATCCTTCCGTGGCAATAGACTACAGGAGAAGAGGAAGAGAGTTTTAGAAAAATTGTAGGGCACTCATCTCTATGGGAGGTTCTCTAACCTAGTGTTAAGACACTCCGTATGCCGCTTTCCGTCCCGATTAGAAATATTGCTTCTTAAGTGGCGGAACGGAATTGTTGAAAGAGAACGGAGTGTCTTAACACTAGGTTCTCAGGTTCCCTCTGCCTACCCTGCTATATGCGGGATACAGCGTGAAGTTAACAAAAAAAAGTCGGACGTGGCGGTATTCAACATAACGTTTTGTCTTAATAGCGGGGAGAAATGAAAATAAATAAAATATAATCTTTCCACGAGTAGGAATCGAACCGACAACCGTTCACGTTTACAGATACACTGTCCCACTGAGCCATGATGGCCACTTTCACAACTCCGCAAATATTTATTTGAACGAAATTTGTAATGGACACTAAATACCTACATTAACAGTTATGAAGCAAAAACACGAGATCATATATCATAATTTCATTTAATTGATTGAATTATTTGACATCCAAACTGTTGGTATGTTAATATTATTAATATTATCATGATTTCAATTAATAAATTATATTTGAAATGTATGTAGTCTATCATGGCGCAGTGGGTCAGTGTCTGGCTTTAAACGCGGTTGTGGATTCAAATCTCAAGAAAAGGAAAATATATATTTTTACTTTTTATTACCCGACTGTCAGAGGGTTATGTTTTTGGCGCGTATCATGTATGCTTGTAATATTCTTTATTACGTCATATCTTCCAAACCCCTGGACCGATTTATATATTTAAGGTGACGTTAGATAGATATTCATACTCCACGTGTTCTTAGATATGTGACGTAACTCTTAATTCAATATAGCGCCCTCTAGAGGCAATTACGTCATGAATAAAAAAATCGTTGTAACATGTGGGGTTCCTCCTCCGTCTGCTTTATTTTGGAAAAAAGGGGTACAAAGTTTTTGCTTCACGTATTTATATATAGATTTTCATTATCAGATTACGTTTCATCAGTTATCGCGTCAAAACGGCCAAATATCAAAGAGGAACTAAGAAAGTTGACAGCACTTCTAAAAAGGATCGCGCAATGCAGATTAGATAAAACGGAGTACGAATGCTTAAAAACATCACTGTTGTTTCGGACAGGTAATTTCCTTATTGATAATAAAAATATATACATTTTTACAGGAAAATTGTATTCAGAACTTATGAGTGTGAAAACGATTGTTTGTAGGTCGAATTCCGCTTGAAGGAATGATTTTTTGGCTTATTTTTCGTTTTTTTCTGCTCTAGTAAGGCAAAGTACGGCGTTGACATTCGCCACTGTACACGCAATATGTTGAATTCGCGTGGAAAGAGAAGAGAGGGTTTTGAGACTAGGATCTCTCCGACTACCCTATGCGAGAAGAACCTTGAAGCTGACAAAAAATTTCAAGCATTATTTGAAAAAATAAAGGATTTCGTACTCTTTCCTTATAAAGTTTAACTGTGCCAAATTTTATACTACTGCATCGTAAAAACGTATCCGAAATTTTTCTTTTGAGTATTAATATATTATACTATAAATTATTATAATTCCGTTCCCCACTTTCCGCCTGATTGAGGCATTACGTGCTGAGTGGCGGATCTCAACGCCGCGCTTAAAATTTACGTTTCCTTGAATGGGAATCGAACTCACAACCTGTTGCGTTTAAGTCGCCTCTGCGCCAAGACAGACGTACCACATATATATGCACATATAATAAAACTAACAATTCCCCTGCAGATTCTCTAGACATATCAAGCACACAAATAGAAGTAACCAAAGAGAAAATATTGATGCAGTTACAAAAACACTGTTCCGGCAAAGAATTGAGATTTGCAAGACTGATGCTAATACTGCCAAGCGTTTGTTGTATCGCGAATACCGACCTCTTAGAACACCTCCTCTTCTCAACATCTTCAACTGACGATATAAATGTGATGTTATGCAGGATATTAGCTTATACTTCTGTGTAAAAGACCGTCCTTTTTTTACCTGAGGAAATCCGTTACGGATACCCGTCAGCGGGGACTCGGACGGGTTATGTGGGACTCCAGACCGGCTGTAAAGAGGCCGACAGTATACCCACTAAAACCTCACTGTGCTCTTCCGCCACTGGTCGAGGCCCACGGGAACTGCCTCAATCATCCGTGGAATGTAAAAGGCCATCCTGGCGTATGTCCATTTGCAATTGGTTTTGGATTCAATTCCCACTCAGGTCAATGATAAAATAAAGAAGAAAATAATAAAATATAACTATTTACTAAGGTTATTAATATTGACGATCTTATTTTTCATATGATAGCTAGTCCTTCACACATGGTCCTATTTTAATGTAATTAAAATCTGACGTTTGAGTAGTTTTTGAGTTATTTGTAATAATTACACTTTTTTGCGAGTTTAATTTATTGTATTACGGTATTCCGCTTATATTTTTCTTTTTATCTCCGCTCTAGTAAGACAAATGGCGGAATTGTGTTGTTGTTGTAATGGCGGAATGTATCGGAATCGAACGGAATTTGGAATAAGGCTCTCTCAGATTACCCTACTAATGTTATGTGTATAGTCCGCGTATAGCAGTAGGCAGAGGAAACCTGAGAACCTAGGTTCTCAGGTTTCCTCAACACTAGTGTTAAGACACACCGTTCTCTTCAAACATTTCTGTTCCCCACTTTCCGCTGGATTGAGGCACTGCGTGTTGAGCAGCGGTACTTAACGCCGCGCTTTGCCTGGTTTATGAAATCTATCATACAAAAACTACTTAACAGATCTAGATGAAACTTTACAGTAATGTAGTTTATACGTTAGAATAACACATTAGTTAGTTATAAATTGTAAACATTATGTGTAATTTGAATATTACTATACATACATATGTACATACATAGCTTCACGCTGTATCCCGCATATAGCAGGGTAGGCAGAGGGAACCTAGTGTTAAGACACTCCGTTCCCCACTTTCCGCCGAATTGAGGCATTGCGTGCTTAGTGGCGGAACTTAACGCTGCGGTATGCCTTGTTACCAAACCCAGAAAATAATATATTACTTATAATTAATTTAAAAAAATATATTGTCCAAAGATTTTCTTAACTGTACTGACTTTAATTAATTAATAGAATTGTACATATCTTTATATAGATTAAGTGAGACAGAATAAAAGTGACTATATATTTTTTTTCGAAAACGTCATATATGTATATGTTTGGAATTTATGAAATGTAAATGTGTAGTTATAAGAAAATGGAAGACCTAAGTCGATTAAATATTAAAAAAAAAACAATTGTAAATATATTTTTAATCTGTGTATGATAAATAAATACCTATATAAATTAAGTTATAATAAAAATTGAAAAATCTTTTATTTGAGAGGATGAGTGATGAAAGAATGGTGAGAAAGATATATGAAGCAAAGGTTAGCGGCAAGAGAGGTATGGGGAGACCTCGGTTGACCTTCGAGAACACAATATCAATGATACTGGAGGAAGGTCACGTTAAAAGCATGAGGACCCTATGAGGGCATGCATGAAGAGGTTAATGACTGTGGACGAGGAGAGAGAAGTATGCAGGGACCGTAGCATTTGGCGCTCCGGAACTCTGACTACCACGCCAGGGACAAAGCGTGAAATTAGGTAGAAAAAATCTTTTAATAAAGTTAAGTCATGAGATATAAAATAATCTAGTCAATAATAATTACTAGGCACTTTTTATAATTTAAGAATAATAATTTATGAAGAAATGATTTAAATAAACGTTTTACAATATTAAAAGTTATGTAAATAAAAAGTTTCCCTTTCAAAATGATTTTGCTAAATTTGAAAATTGGTCTCGTTACTTATTTTTTTTAGCTTCAAGCTGTATCCCGCATATAGCAGGGTACGTATACTCTCCTTTACCCGTTTATTATTTAGAGGTGTTATAACTAATGGCCCCGGTGACGCGTTAACAACGCGCTGTCTTCAGCAATGTAAATAAAAAAGAACTATTAAAATTGGTTCACCCAGCAAAAACTAATGCGATAATACATAAAAAATACAGTTAAATTGAGGATCTTCCTTCTTTTTTGAACTCGGTTTAAACAGAACTAAGAAAGAAAAACGATTATGTTATTATATATCTATATATAAATACGTGAAGCAAAAACTTTTTACCCCATTTTACAAAAATTAAGCGAACGAAGGGGCATGAAATTTGGCACACTTATAATTTATATAGAGGAGGAGTGCAGAATGCTAACATTTTTTTCAAAATAATGCATAAAAAATATATTAAATTAAAAAAAATAAATGTTACACGCACTACCATGGTATGACATCCATGTATATAAAGTGACATATACATTGCTAAAGACAACGCGTTGTTAACACGTCAATGGAACACTAATTATTATTTAAAATCTGATATTATTTTAAAGTTGTACACCAATTATAATTTTTACAAACAACGACGAACATTCATGTTTCATATTGTAATTTGAGAATAATATTAATTTGGCTACGTGTTATTCTTTGAATGTTTTTGTTATTGTCACTGATGATTCCGGTTAATAACTGTAATTTAATACTGTATTGTTTATTTTATTAAAATTTGGTTTATTTTGCAAAAAAAAATGTTATTTATTTATTATGTAGTGTTATAAAGGAGAAGGTTCTCAACTCTGTTTGGTTTTTTGAATTTTATCTTTAAATATGATAAAAACGTGTGAAACGCGACAGGTTGTGGGTTCGATTCCCACTCCAGGAAATGTAGTATTTTCATTGGATCTGGTATCAAGGCGAGGCGCCGTTGAGTTCCGCTACTCAGCACGCAATGCCTCAATCAGGCGGAAAGTGGGGAACGGAATTGTTGAAAGAGAACGGGGTGTCTTAGCACTAGCTTCCCTCTTCCTACCCTGCTATATGCGGGATTATGCGTGAAACTATAAAAAAAATATCTTAGTGCTCCCCTACACTATCCATGAAGTCTACTCGCCAAATTTCAGTTTTCAATGGGCAGTAATTTCGCGCACTATTGTCTGTCAGTCACTCATTAACTCAAGCGTTTTATAATATATACATATAGATAGTAATTCTAACCTCATAAAGGCTGACGTAATATATGTATTATAATGAATTAAAAGAAAAACCGAAAGAGTAGTACAGTCCAAGTACTTTTTTTAACTTCACACTGTATCCCGCATATGGCAGGGTAGGCAGAGGGAACCTGAGAACCTAGTGTTAAGACACTCCGTTCTCTTACAACAATTCCGTTCCCCACTTACCGCCGAATTGAGGCATTGCGTGCTGAGTGCCGGAACTCAACGCCGCACTTTGCCTTGTTACCAAACCCAGGAAATGAAAATACTAACATTTCCTGTACAGCTCAATTAGTAGAGGTAATTAAAAAAAATACATTAAAAAAGTTAAAAAATAAACATATATTAACAAAATACTTAAAAAATATTAATGAATCAGAAAAGAATAAAAAAAATATGTATAGGAGGTACATTATAAATATTATATAATATACAGGTATTTCTCATACAAAGAAAAAAACCTATCGCACCTTTAGAATTATAGTGACCTACTTAAAAAATTGAAATTTTTGGGAAACAAATATAGATTTGTACATTTAATTTTTTTTGAAAAGAAATTATTTTTTAATATATAAGAAATCTATAAGGAAAGAAAAAAAATATTTTTTAATTTATAAGAAATGTCTAATCGATATATATGTCGAATATGTCTTAATCAAAGTCGATAAAGATCGTTGTCTTAAGTAGTTTCGTGGCAAAAAATGAAAATCATGATTTTTGATTAGGTCCCTACAATTCTAAGGGTGCGTTATGTAAGCGTACGTTGTGGGTTCGATCCCCACTCTGGAAAAGGAGTAAATATAAATTATCTTTCATTTCCCCCCTTGGTAAGATAAAGCACGGTGTTAAGTTCAGTCAATGTGCAATCAATGTCTATAATTTGAAGAACGGAGTGTCTTGACACTAGGTTTACTCTGACAACGCCGCCATGTGTAAATCGATTACCAATAAATCAATATTTACGCTAAAACTATAAGAACAGTATGAATACTTTTTCTAAAACCGTTTATTACAGGGAATATTAAAAAATAAAAAAATATCCAATAGAGTAAAATAAAAAATGATAATAATACACCAGATAAAAAATCATTGTTCATTATTAACGCAATACTCACACATAACATGACAATTAGATCTACAACAGAGTATATAACAACCGACCACAGATACAATAAAATTAACGATTCATTGCATGTTATGGCAGCTGTCAACAGTATGGCGTTAGCAATAAAAAATAAAATGCCTATGATTGCATAATAATGTATCAATACTTGAGCCATTGTTGGGCTAAAGTCGGAGTCTGATCGAAGCAGCATAACTTCGCCAACAAAATAAAAATAGATACTTAATAAACTTTGTAGTAAGCCCCATATTGATATGATAATTGTCCCAGTTCTGAGCGTGATGCAGAAACAGCAGTCTTTTTTCACTGGACAATATTTGTTGAAAATTTTGACACCAAAATTGTTCTGGAAGATTTTAGATTGCATTAAAAAATTTTGTTTGTAGAGGCCATCATGCTGCAGTTGGACAGCATCTGAATATCCACCACTCATCACGCAATGCCTCAATTCGGTTGAAAGACTAACAACGGAATGTCCTAACACTAGATACCCTCTGCCTACCCTGCTATATGCGGGATACAGCGTAAAGTATGTATGTAGTTTATAAATTTCTCATTTAGTTACATTAGAACTTTTTGTTTTGAACTAAAATATTATCATGTAACGGAAAAAGTGAACGAATATTGCTATTTAGCGCCAAATCTTGCCTAATATCCGGTATCCGGCCCAACTACCACCCGCAGGGTATTCTACATAGCAGGGTAGTCAAAGTAAACATAGTCTCGAGACACTCCGTTCTCCGCTTTCCGCTCGAATTCGAGACATTGCGTGTTAATTGACAGAACTCAACGCCCGCCGTGCCACGATGGCTTCTTTCTCTTATTTATAAATCTAATATTATAATTGGCAATGCGATTTCTGTGCCAAAAATAACTGTAACTGGTATAAATTTTGGACTAGATCCCAATGTTAACTTTTTTTCATAGCTTAACACTGTATCCCGCATATAGCAGGGTAGACAGAGGGAACCTGAGAACCTAGTGATAAGACACTCCGTTGCCCATTTTCCGCCGAATTGAGGCAATGCGTACTGAGTGGTGGAACTCAACGCCCCGCTTTGCCTTGTTACCAAACCTAGAAATTGAAAATACTAAACTTTTACATTTCCTGGAGTATTATAATTGGGAAAGGGACTTCTGTGCCAAAAATTTACAACTCTTATAAATTTTGGACTAGATCCCAGAGCTAAGTTTATAGTCAAATATGAAAGATATATCTAAAACATACTCCGCGATGCCTCTAGATACATATACAAATATAGAGAAACTACCACTACTTAACATAAAAATTAGCATATTATAAATAAAATATAATAACAAACCGGTGTTACATTTAAGGCAAATTTCTTTTTAAGAGGCATTATATTCAAGCAAAAGTTCTATTTTTGGCGTACTATTCCTCAAATTGACATATTGATTATGTCAATAAAATCTATTAGAACGATTATTGTCTATTAGTATAATATAAAATATAGGTTACTAAAACAACGCTACTTCAATTCAAAAGTACCACAATTTAAAATAATTGTGCTTACATCAGAGCTAATAAAAAGGTATGTCTTGAATTTAATTCAAAAGAAACGATTTTACTAACGTATTTTAAAACTCGGAATCAATGGGTGTCTTTTTTAAATATAAATATTTAAGTGATTAAGATTGTACTTTTGTAATAAAAATATTTTTACATTATTCTTATTTGTGGTGCATTTGAAGAATTGAAGCAGTTATAGATTTGGCATAATTAAAAATATAGTAGAAAAGAATAATAACGTCACAAAATTGTAAACTTTATTACAAAACTACACGAAGATCATAGCACCATGTTTTCAAATTTATTTACATTTGTAAACAGGAAACTTTCATTTCCCGCCATTATGTCCACAATGAAGTTGTCCCGTTAGATACAGTACACACTGGACAATAATTAAAATATTGCCTAATATTTAACTACTACTATCTATATATTTAATAATTTATTACTCAAATTGACATAATTCATACAAACAATATCAATTCATAGTTTAAAGATTATATTATGAATAATCTATCAATAAATGCAATTTTTAATCTGTATTCTATTTGACATTTGACATATGCAATCTTACATAATCTGCCTTTTACCACTTAGTGGCGGCAATTAGAATGCTGCTATGTTTACAATGTTATTTTTTAAATGTACCGCGAGAGAGTGGTTGTGTTTTTCGTAGAATTCTCTTAAATTCACGTAAAAAACCTACACCTACCTGCTCATAACAGGATATTTTGTGATATATTCTATAAAAGTTATAAATGAGTACAAAGGGCCCTGCAGAATCATGTTATTTGGTTAGTTTCAAGTTTTTTATTTATTTTATTAATAAAGCATGCATAACCTTCCATTTTATTTTTATTATCAATAATTATTGCTTAATTTACACTATTTAATTATTATTTAAGTGATAATTTAACTAATTTACTAACTAAAACTTGTTATATTATTACTATTTTTCCTTAATTTTTGCACTACATTTCAGATAATTGTGATGAAATTTGAAAGTATTAAATCCATAATAATAATAAAAAATGAAATAACAAGACAAGTTATATTATTGAAACTAGGAAATTGGTTATTAAATAATGAAATATAAATTTTAAATAAATATAGATAAAAAAAAATATAATTAATTTAGAAGGTATTTCATAATAGAGAAGAATCTTAGCATTTCATAGGTCCATATGTATGGTTGATCATTGCATAACTTATCATATACATATATTAGATTAATATTAATCAATTATAAAACTTAAATGAGTATATAAAAACTATATTAGATAATAAAAAATTAAATAATTCTCTCTATAATCTACTAAACGATTTCTACTACCTAGAAGGATTTTTTTAAATTTGGTTACATAGAGAGAGTAGAATATAACTGCACATTTTAGAACTCCTTAAACCTACACTTGGGTTGTAAATTCCAGGTTTTCTTCCAAAAAACTAAAAACTCTTTGCCGCACTATGAATCCATGGATATTTAGGAATTTCTTACCATAATAAATTATTATTTAATATTATTTAAGAGTAAACTTTCTGTAAACTATATTTCCAATTCCAATAGTAATCATGTAGTTTAGATAGCATATCATAAAATACACTGTCGTTTTAACTCTATGAAATATAGACACTTCACTTATCTTGATAATAATTTTAACACAATAATATTGTAAGAGAATGTATGATTTTGAGTAAAGATTTTCTATATATTGTTTGGTCAAAAAATAGATTAATATTTTATTATAACATAAGAAATGAAAATATATATATACATATACATACATAGCTTCACACTGTATCTTGCATATAGCAGGGTAGGCAGAGGGAACCTTTTTTTTTTTTTCTCTGTGGGGAAACCCAGTTGCGGGTAACCGGACGCTGGGCTGGCGGCTTATGTGAGACTCATGATTAACATCCTACTCACTAAAACCCCACAGACTACTGTGGGTACTCAGAAGATGCAGATTGATGGACTACCATCAATCTGCATCTTCCGAGGCCATGAGTACATTGTCATACTCTACCACAACCTCGAAGGCAGAGGGAACCTAGTGTTAAGATACTCCGTTCCCCACTTTCCACCGAATTGAGGTATTGCGTGCTGAGTGGAATTGTTGAAAGAGAATGGAGTGCCTTAACACTAGGTTCTTAGGTTCTCTGCCTACCCCACTTTATGCGGGATACAGTGTGAAGCAAAAAAAAAATATTTATAATACTTTTTTATTTAACTACCTCTTTATATTTTAGGAAGCAGAAAAAAAACCATGGTACAAATACATAACAGTGGAGCCAGTCATGTTCTTGTACATGATGGCGTTTATGATAACAAATGTTTACGAACAGTCATTCTATGTGTTTCAAGCTTGTACGATCAATCATGGGTATACAGTTAGTGTGTGTTATTCAATCAATAAATATGAAGAGATTAATAAGGAAGTTCAGGTAAGAATTATTTATACCTAGTAATACATATTTATGGTGCAGATGCACAAACGTGGGGCTGTAAATGCGACAGGTTGTGGGTTCGATTCCCACTCCAGGAAATGGAATTTTTCATTTCCTGGGTTTGGTAACAAGGCAAAGCGCGGCGTTTAGTTCCGCCACTCACCACGCTATGAAATTGGGCGGAAAGTGGGCAACGGAGTGTTTTAACACTAGGTTCTCCCTGCCTACCCTGCTATATGCGGGATACAGCGGGAAGCTATGTATGTTTGTAGAATTATAAGGACCTACTCAAAAAATCATGATTTTTATTTTTTGCCACAAAACGACTTAAGACATCGATCTTTATCGACTTTGATTAAAACAAGAATATACATTAAAATATAATTTAAATAATTTTTTTTTTCAAAAAACTTAAATGTACAAGTCTATATTGACGTTTTCCAAAACTTTTTATTTTTCAAATAAGTCACTATAATTCTAAAGGTTCGATAATTTTATATGAGGCCTAAGGCCTGTTGTGGCACAAGCATGCGACTGTATACGCGATAGGTTCTGGGTTCGATTCCCACTCCAGGAAATTTAAAAGTTCAGTATTTTCATTTCCTGGGTTTGGTAACAAGGCAAAGCAAAGGAAACAAGGCAAATTATATTATATTTAATACGCATTATTTAAAAAACAGTAACATTCTGCACTCCTCTATATAAACTATAAGTGTGCCAAATTTCATGCTCCTCCGTCCGCGTATTGCTCGTAAAAAGGGGTACAAAGTTTTTGCTTCACGTATTTATATATAGATACATTTTAAGTATGTAGGTATGGAGGAAATTCTTTAAATATTTTTATAAGTTATATATAAACGTTACATATTTATTGAATCACGATTTTCCTTTTTATAGTATTACTAACTGTATCCCGCTATTTCGTTTGCGTGTATTTTTTTTATAACTTCACGCTGTATCCCGCATATAGCAGGGTAGGCAGAGGGAACCTGAAAACTTAGTTTTAAGACACTCCGTTCCCCACTTTCCGCCGAATTAAGGCATTGCGTGCCAAGTGACGGAACTCAACGCCGCGCTTTGCCTTGTTACCAAACCCAGGAAATGAAAGTACTAAAGTTTTTAAATTTCCTGGAGTGGGAATCGAACCCACAACTTATCGTGTTTACAGTCGCACGCTTGTGCATCTGCGCCACGACAGGCGTTAAGCTTAAAATCGCGTTTTTCCCATTTTCGTAGAGATTTTGAGAAATTCTCTCTTAACGCTCCCCTACACTCCACAAGGAGTTTACCTGCCAAGTTTCATCTTTCTATGTACAGTAGTTTCGCGTGTACGTTGTCTGTCAGTCACTCAGTAACGTAAGCTTTATATAGCGTTTTATAGGTCCGCGTGGAGTTTAACAAAAAGTTACGAGAAGAAAAGATTTTTTCTAAAATAAAAGTAGCTTAAATTACTCCTTATTACATCAGCTACCTGCCAGTAAAAGTTCCATCAAAATCGGACCAGCCATTTCAGAGATTAGCCGGAACAAATACGCAGACTGACAAAAATGCTACATACCGTAGATACTCGTATATTCATATGCATGTAGTAAAAAGCGGTAATTTTAATATTACAAACAGATACTCCAATTTCATTTCTAAGTATGTATGTATATAGATGATTATATAATATATATTTTACTGCGTCAAATTACTTGCATTATAGTTATGTGTAATCGTGCAATGTTTCATTGTTTTTTTTAATTACGTTTTTTAATTTTATTGCATATCATTTTCTTTTTTTTTTTTGAACTTCACGCTGTATCCCGCATATAGCAGGGTAGGCAGAGGGAACCTGAGAACCTAGTGTTAAGACACTCCGTTCTGTTCCCCACTTTCCACCGTATTGAGGCATTGCGTGCTGAGTGGCGGAACTTCCTCTGCCTCCCTGCTATGTGTATTGCATCCTGTATTTGTTGAACATCGACAATAGGCTTCGGTTCATATTTCAGTGGAACAGCGTCTGACTGTAAGTGTTGTGGGTTCGATTTCCACTAGCGGGAATGATTTTTTTTAGCTTCACGCTGTATCCCGCATATAGCAGGATAGGTAGAGAAAACCTGAGAACCTAGTGTTAAGACACTCCATTCCCCACTTTTCGCGTGCTGAGTGGCGAAACTCAACGCCACGCTTTGCCTTGTTACCAAACCCAGGAAATGAAAATACTAAAGTTTTACATTTCCTGTAGTGGGAATCGAACCTACAACCTGTCGCGCTTACAAACGCACGCTTGTGCCTCTGCGCCACGACAGACATTATAAAAACAAAAATGTTATATTATTTTATATTCGATTTTTTTAACCGCGCTTTTAAATAAAGCTGCAAATCCGTCTATGTAAATCCCTCGAACGGTTAATCCTCGCAAAATAAATTTTATTTACTACAACGCTTTACACAAACGCAATTAATACTTGATGAAGGAAAATAATTAAAAATGAAACAGAGAGATAGTGAGATATGTATAAATAAAATCATAGTTATTAAGTTTTGTGGCGTTTCTTGGCTTCACGCTGTATCCCGCATATAGCAGTGTAGGCAGAGAGAATCTAGTGTTAAGACACTCCGTTCCCCACTTTCCGCTGAATTGAGGCATTGCGCGCTGAATGGCGGAACTCAACGCCGCGCTTTGTCTTGTTACCAAATCCAGGAAATGAAAATACTAAACTTTTACATTTCCTGGAGTGGGAATCGAACCCACAACCTGCCGAGCTGACAGTACGCTTGTGCCTCTGCGCCACGACAGGCGTTAAAGAAGTTTTTTTAAAAGAAATATTTATTATACTGAATCTGATCCTAGTGACTCAGGCCCCCAGTGACGTATTATATCACTTTTCATTTACTTTAGTGAATGTGTTTAGTAAGTATGTAGACATAAGTGGAAAGGCGTCCAATTAACACGGTTCCCACCGGCTTGCCTAACTTTTTAAAGTACAAATATGAGACCTAAAAAAATGGTCGCCAGGAAAATGTGGAGCTGAAATTGTTATTGAAATTGCAAAAAAAACACCGGCTTCCCTCAATTTTACCGGCTTGCCTAACTAAAATGCTTAACCCTCGCTACTGGTAGTTAGATACGTTACATGAAACACAGCGTTGAGTTCCGCTCAATATGTAAATTGTTGGGATTTTTTTAGCTTCACTCTGTATCCCGCATATAGCAGGGTAGGCAGAGGGAACCTGAGAACCTAGTGTTAAGACACTCCGTTTTCTTTTAACCGTTCCCCATTTTTCGCCGGATTCGTTAGGAATTTGTAACTGAAAAAATAACTTAAATTATTATAATATTTTATATGGAATAGACGTGAATATATTAATAACTCTTGCATACTTTTACATTTTTAACGCATTAAGATTTGTTTTTACTAGTGTCCTCGTTGCGTTAACAACGCGTTATCTTTCGCGCGTTTTTAACGCGTTCACTTTATATAAACATGTATGTCAAATCATGGTAGTGTGTGTAACATTTATTTTATTAATTTAATATATTTTTATTGGTTATTTTTTAGAAAATATAATCATTGCGCACTCTCGCTATATAAACTATTAGTGTGCCGAATTTCATGCTCCTCTGTCCGCGTAATATTCGTAAAAGGGAGTACAAAATTTTTGCTTCACGTATTTATATATAGATGATGTTGTTTGGTGGAGGAGGTTCGTCTGGCTCGCGACCACTATCATGTCAAAGACAAACCGCCAAATATCTTATGATGTGTTCCGGCTCGATGGCATGTTAGCCAGGTTTTCCCCTTTCCCACCCATCCTTTCCCCAAAATGTGGTGTTTCCGATAGTGGACTACTGCATTGCCCTCCCCTTCCATCTGTATCCTCTAGGTTGGCAACGTATTTACAATATCTCTGGTGTTGTAGATGTTCATGGGCGGAAGTAACCACTTACCATCAGGTGTTCCTTCTGCTCGTTTGCGATCCGTTATCCAAATCCGTTAACAAAAAAAAATATAGCCTGAATACATGACCACATTAATAATTCAAGCAAACGGAGTGTCTAGACACTACGTTAACTTTGACCATAACCTACTAATAATTTCTATTACAGAGGACAGTCTCCACCTTCCATCAGTGGAATGGTATCGCAAGTCACGTGGTACCGTTATTGTTAGCGTTCTTCCTTGGTGCCTATAGTGATAAGAGAGGCCGAAAGATATTACTTTTGGGTGGACTTCTAGGAAAACTCTATTTTTCTTTCGTTGTTACTATTAATACTGTAATGGGTAAGTGATAATTAACACGTTTTTTTAGCTTCACGCTCTATCACGCAAATTGTAGGGTAGGCAGGGGGAATCGGAGAACCTAGTGTTAAAACATTTCGTTCTCTTAAAATATCCGTTCCCCACTTTCCCCCGAATTGAGGCATTGCGTGTTGAGTGGCGGAACTCAACGCTGCGCTTTGCCTTTGTTACCAGAGCAAGGAAACGAAAATACTAAATATAAATTATTATAATTACAAATATTTAATATTTTTGTTTCCTGGAGTGGGAATCGAAGACTGTAAACCTTACGCGTTTACAGTCGCATGCTTGTGCCTCTGTCCCATAACAGGCCTCTTTAACACATTCGCGACCGCTGACGTGAATTCACGTCATCTAAAATTCAATTCCTGGTTGGCGCTGACGTGAATTCACGTCATTTCAAATTATTATATTATATTTTCAACATTGATATTTCAAAACAAATTTTATACTTTTTATCCTCTCCTTGACGATACAAGTTTGCGGCAGCCAGCTTCAGAATTTTATTATATTTGCCGTACTCAGAATTGAATCGTAGAATATTAGCCGTTCGCGAATGTGTTAATTAGGCTTCACTTTGTCTCGTATAGCTGGGCGGGTAGTCAGTGTCAAGACACTCCGGTTGCTTTTCCCTGAAATCCAGACGTTGTGGGTTCGATTCCCACTCCCGGAGATGGAATTTTTCATTTCCTGGGTTTGGTAACAAGGCAAAGCGCGGCGTTGAGTTCCGCCACTCAGCACGCAATGCCTCAATTTGGCTGAAAGTGGGGAACGGAGTGTCTTTATACTAGGTTCCATCTTTCTACTATGTGCGGGATACAGCGTGAAGCTATGTGTGTATATATGTATATTTTGCATAATTTTCTGCGTAAGGTAAGGTTGGCCCTTTAGAATAGTGGGTTCGATTCCGACTCTTGAAGTATCTTAACACCAGGGTCTCTCTGACTTTTTTTAAGTCTAAATTTTACTTTCAGCGTGGCCAGTAGAATACGTAATATATACTGCGGCTTTCCCCAGTGCCTTAACAGGATCTGACTTAGCGATATTCGCGGGTTGTTTTGCATATATAGCAGATGTATCCTCAGTGAAAAATAGGACATTAAGAGTGGGCATCTTGGACGTGGTATACCTAAGTACTATGCCCACTGGTGTGGCTATTGGTGAGTCAATTTTGTTAATATTTGGCTATTTTTCTCTGTTTTATTATTTTGTGAGCAGAGATTTTAGTTTTGGACTGTTTTTAAGGTTTTCTGTTGCCAAAATATTGGTTTTGGATTTGGGAAATTTATTTGTATATTTGTATAAACATTGCTAAGATATAGAAATTACTTTATGGAATTTTACTTAAGATTATAACTATTACAAATAACTCAAAAACTACTCGTCAGATAACTAACTAACGAGACTACATGTGAAGCACTAGCTGTCATATAAAAAAGAATCACTAAAATTGGTCCCATAATGAAAAGTTATGCGGTAACTCATATTAAAAAATACAGTTGAATTAAAAGCCTTTTCTTAAAGTCGGTTGTAAATGATTAAGTCGTATGAAAAATGGCCACTACAGTGTTTTTACCCGACTGTCAGAGGAGGGTTATGTTTTTCGTGCGTATCATGTATGTTTGTAATATTCTTTATTACTTCATATCTTCCAAACCCCTGGACAGATTTATATAATTAAGGTGACATTAGATAGGTATTGATATTCTTTTCTTCTTTTCGTTTGTACTTTAAGTACTAACTTCAAGTAAAACGATTTATCGAAACAAGGAACATCATTGGCGAGGTTTTGTTTTTAAAGTACAAGTATTAGATCTAAAAATAAAACAAGCTCTGACATCTTATGGATTTATAAGAAAAAGGTTATCACCAAAATTCGATTGTTTTTTTTTTTTATTTATTTTTTTATTGATAACGGACGGCAAACGAGCAGAAGGACCACCTGATGGTAAGTGGTTACCTTCGCCCATAGACATCTACAACACCAGAGATGTTGTAGATGCGTTGCCAAGCTAGAGGATACTGATGGAAGGGGGGACAATGTAGTAGTCCACTATCAGAACCACCACATTTTGGGGAAAGGATGGGTGGGAAAGGGAAAATCTGGCGTACATGCCATCGAACCGGAACACATCATTAGATATTTGGCGGTTCGTCTTTGACATGATAGTGGTCGCGAGCCAGTCGGAGGACGAACCTCCTACCACCTAACAAAAAGATTGTGAAATTACAAAATACTTTCACATCCTATACCGGCTTCCCTAAAAATTACCGGCTTCCCTAAATATGTACCGACTTCCCTAAATATACATCGGCTTCTCTAAATTTACCGGCTTGCCTAACTAAAATTTTCAACCCTCGCCACTGATGAACGTCAATGACATCACAAGTGTTTGAACTTGTCACTCGGTCATGTGTAGTTCATCTGTTCTTTTAATATGTCGCTTCCAACATGCCAGTTGAGTACAAATCTCTTCACCAATGTCACGTTATATGGAGAACGAAGGCTTGATCGGTGAAAAAGAGGTAGTACCTACTCGGTCATAATACCGTTTCAATACTGCTTGACTGTCACGGACATTGACAGTTACGGACATTTGTGACGTCACATTGACAGATACCGGAAATGGCCTGTTTTTGTGCGCTTATGTCAATTGTCAGTTTAAAACTGCGCTGCGAAGTATAATATTGTATTTTTTTATAGTATAATTTGTCGTCTGTATAATATCTATATATAAATACGTAAAGCAAAAACTTTGTACCCCTTTTTATGAAAATTACGTGGGCGGAGGAGCATGAAATTTGGCACACATAGTTTATATAGGAGAAGGATTGCATAATGTATTTTTTTAATAATGCCTAAATAGTATACTAAATTAATAAAATAAATTTTACACACGCTAACATGGTTTGACATCCATGTTTATATAAAGTGACATATACTTACATTGGTAAAGTGAACGCGTCACCGGGGCCACTGATTAATATTATGCTACTTTAACATAAATAGAAAATTTAAAAAAAAAAGAGACTTTCCAATTAAATTTTCCTCGAATCGGTGAACTATTATATAATAATAAAATTAATAAGCATGCTGAACATATGTTATCCTTTTAACATCAAGCTACTATTCATTGTTATGGTAAAACAACGCGGTGTTGTGTTCCGCCACTCGACGAGCAATATCTAGAAAAGTAGAGATTAGAGTGACACTGGATTTTCTCTGCCTACCTAGCAGGGTGCCTAGCAGGGCGAAAATTTTAAAAAGATAAGCCGCTAAATTTAGGGAAGCCGGTATAGGATGTAAAGTTATTTAGTAATTCCACTATCGAATTTTGCTGATGACCTTTTTTTGGGTGGTTTTAGATATCAGAGCTTATGTTTTTGCAATTTTGTACCTAAAATTTTCTTAGCGGTGTTTTTTAGGTCTCACATTTGTTTTTTTATTATGTCGCTCCTAAAATTTTCCAAAAAAATTAAGCTAAAGGTAAGCCGGGGGAAACCGTGTTATATGGACGCCTCGCCTGCTACCTAAATATGATTTTTTATACATTTCCATAATTTTATCCTTTTTGGTATTGCGTCGCGCTTGTATCTTATCAGTAAATTCAAACATTTCTCTAGTCTTATAATCACGATTGTATAACATTGTATGGAAATGTTGAGATATAGTTACTATTTGAGATTAAATGATTTGAATAATCTGTTGAGTAAATACATATTTTTAACCATATTTATATTTATGGGTTCGATTCCCATTCCAGGAAATTTTAATTTGCTGGGTTTGGTAACAAGGCAAAGCGTGGCGTTGAGTTCCGCCACTCACCACGCAATGCCTCAATTCTGCGGAAAGTGGGGAACGGAATTGTTGAAAGAGAATGGAGTGTCTTAACACTAGATTCTCTGGTTCCCTCTGCCTACCCTGTTATATGCGGGATACAGCGTGAAGCTATGTATGTACTCGTATGTAACCATATTTTTCCCAAATCCCACCCATTCTTTCCCCACAATGTGGTAGTTCCTTTGGCGGACTACTGTGGTCACTACATTGTCTCCTTCCCCTTTCATCAGTTTCCTCTAGGTCGGCAACGCACTTACAACTTCTCTAGTGTTGTAGATGTCCATGGGCGAAGGTAACTTACCATCAAGTGGTCCTTCTGCTCGTTTGCCGAGTTATCGATTTTTTTACTGGTTAAACCAATTTCGATGATGCTTCTTTTATGTGATAGCTAGTTTAATTGAAATCTGACGTATATTATTTACTTTTGTAGTAATATTATTTTAGCACGTTAGGGAAAAAATAATGAGAATTAGTACGAAGTGCGCGCACATCGTCATGAAAAAGCGACGTAAGAAGCAGTACTCAACGCCGCGCTTTGCCTTTTTACCGGAGCGAGGAAATGAAAAAAATCGTACTAAATATATATTTTTTTCTTTTTTATTTTAACTTCACGCTGTATCCCTCATATATATATGCATATAGCAGGGTAGGCAGAGGGACCCAGAGAACCTAGTGTTAAGGCACTCCATTCTCTTTCAACAATTCCGTTCTCCACTTTCCGCCGAATTGAGGCATTGCGTGTTGAATGGCGGAACTCAACGCCGCGCTTTGCCTTGTTACCAAACCCAAGAAATGAAAATACTAAATATAAGTACTGAATATTCTTTAATATTTACATTACCTGGAGTGGGAATCGAACCCACAACCTGTCGCGTTTACAGTCGCACGCTTGTGCCTCTGCGTCACGACTAGCATCAATTTTTATTATTATAGTATATTATAGGTCAACATTAAATGGTTCGTAGTTGTGCGTTATGTATATAGGCTATGACTTTTAACCTTCGATAAGAATCTTTATACTTCATTAGGAAATTTATTAGCTTATATATATAGTATATTTGTACTATTCCTTATTTATATTTTTTTATATTAAAAGCAAAAATAGTTAACGTATGTCGTGGCACAGAGGCACGTTTGGTGCGACTGTAAACGCGACAGGTTGTGGGTTCAATTCCCAATCCAGGAAATGTAAAATTTTAGTATTTTCATTTCCTGGGCTTGGTAACAAGGCAAAGCGCGGCGTTGAGTTCCGCCACTCAGCACGCAATGCCTCAATTTGGCGGAAAGTGGGGAAAGGAAATGTTGAAAGAGAATGGAGTTTCTTGACACTAGGTTCTCTGGGTCCCTCTGCCTACCCCGCTATATGCTGGATGGAGCGTGAAGTTTAAAAAAAAAAGAAATTGTAATCATTGTGCACTCCTTCGCTATATAAACTAAAAGTGTGCCAAATTTCATGCTCCTACGGCCGCGTAATTTTAGTAAAAGAGAATCCAAAGTTTTTCTTCACGTATTTATATATAGATATATTATTATTCACGCCTGGTTTGGATATAAAATTTTAAAACAATTTTGTATTGCAATAATATTGTGATCATATTACAAATCAAGGCGTCTTCCATGTAAATTGCATAATGCTGAAATGTCAGAATATGATATGATTAATATTTCAATGACTAAGTATTCATACATTCTTGTTTATATTTACCGACATCAAAAAAGAAGGTTCTATATTTGTTTTTGAAAAGTTCTTTACCCCCCGTTACGAAAGGCTAAACGGAAAAAAGTTGTAACGACACTTTTTGTTATAGTTTCTCTCTCTCTCTCTCTATCATAGAAAGCAAGCCAGTTATTTTTGTTTCGTCTTTCTATTTCGCATTGTGTGATGTCGCGACGATTACTTTTAAAGATAATATTTTGTATGGTTTGCCCTCCTTAAGAATATTTTGGCTTTGCTAGGAACGGGCCCATAAGAAGGCCATTTTACAATTTTTTTAATAATCATTATTTTATCTTATAGGTTATTGGCAGATAATTTGTTCACGATAACATAATTCTTTCTCGTTAACATAATATTTAAAAGATTTATATGGATATATTCTTAGTCACGATAAAAAAACATCGCTTCATGCTGTATCCCGCATAAAGCAGGGTAGACAGGGAACCTAGTGTTAAAACACTTTTCCCCACTTTCCGCCGAATTGAGGCATTGCGTGCTGAGTGGCGGAACTCAACGCCGCGCTTTGCCTTGTTACCAAACGCAGGAAAATGAAAAATTCCATTTCCTAGAGTGGGAATCGAACCCACAACCTGTCGCGTTTACAGTTGCACGCTTGTGCCTCTGCGCCACGACAGGCGTAAAAAAAACAGTTAAAAAAATAAGCTTTTATAGCTTAAAAAAGTAAAAAAAAAGTCTATGAGACTGATTTGGAAACGCATTAATGAAAAAATCAAAATAGCCAATTTTAATTGATATAGCTTACCACGCTTCTTAGAACAGTAACTTAAAACTCGTCAATCATTTTATACTATCTATATATAAATACGTGAAGCAAAAACTTTGGATCCCTTTTTACGAAAATTACACGGACGGATGAGCATGAAACTTGGCACACTTATAGTTTATATAGCGAAGGAGTGAACAATAAATATATTTTCTAAAAATAATGCATAAAAATATATTAAATTAATAAAAGAAATGTTACACACACTACCATAATTTGATATCTATGTTTATATAAAATGACATACATTACTAAAGACGCTGCGTTGCTAACGCGTCAACGGGGACTCAGGTTTTCTCTGCCTACCCTGCTATATGCGGGATGCAATAAAGATACGTATATTCTCCGGCTAATATATTAAGTTCTATCGTATTTTTTTCAGATTTCGAGTTTTTGTAATATAATGCTTGTAATACGAAAACAATTTTAAACATCATAAAAAATATTTAAAAATCCTTAAAAAGGTTGCACACCCCTGCTATATACATGATAAAAAACATGTTTTCAATTAATATTCTTGTTTAAAAATTTGAACGCAGCGGGACTCGAACCCGCGCTTCTTGGAAACCGTCCAATATACCTTATTTCTGTTGTTAGCATATCTGTAGAGAGATTTTTACAAATTTCTGCTACCCAAAGACTATTTTGAAGCAATCTATATCCATATACAATGCATGGCTTAGCGGTCATAGCGCTTGGACGGTTTCCAAAAGGCGCGGGTTCGAGTCCCGCAGCGTTCAAATTTTCATACGTTTTTCGTTTATTTGAACGCCTGTCGTGGCGTAGAGGCACAAGCTTTAAAACACGACAGGTTGTGGGTTCGATTCCCACTTCAGGAAATGGATGTTTTCATTTCCTCGATTTGGTAACAAGGCAAAGCGCGGCGTTGAGGACCGCCACTTAGCACGCAATGCCTCAATTCGGTGGAAAGTGGGAAGTGTAGAAGCTATATATGTATGTATGTTTGTCGTTTCCCAAGTGTGTGAATGACACTTTAAAACTGTCAAAAATAATATTTTTGTTCTTTTATCATATTCAGGTAACCTGTTGTACAATAAGGTGGTAAATAAGTCGTTCACAGCAATGTTTACAATTAACACATGCCTTATGTTCTTGGCTACGTTCTACTGCCTCATATTCTTAAAATGGCAGACAAGGCCAGAACAATTGTCTTTAAGGGATGCAGGAGTGACCAACCCTATTAAGGATTTCTTTGATTTTCAAAATATTAAACGTACTATAAGCACGTTGACGAAAAAGAGAACGGAGGGACGGAGACTTTTCCTATGGTTTCTGTTGATTAGTATGGCGTTTTATACATTCCAGAGAGGTTAGTGTTGTGATTTTTTTTAATAAATTGTATTATTGTCTATATTAAATTCTGTCGTGGCGCAGAGGCACAAGCTGTAAACGCGACAGGTTGTGGGTTCGATTCTCACTCCAGGAAATGTAGTTTTTCATTTCCTAGGTTTGGTAACAAGGCAAAGCGCGGCGTTGAGTTCCGCCACTCAGCACGCAAGGCCTTAATTCGGCGGAAAGTGGGGAACGGAGTGTGTTAACACTAGGTTCCCTCTGCCTACCCTGCTATATGCGGCATACAGCGTGAAGCTATGTATGTATGTATGTATTATCTATATATTAATACGTGAAGCAAAAACTTTCGAGTCCTTTGGAGTTTTTGGACAACTTTGGACTGAACGGAGTGTCTTAACACGTCAGTTCTCAGGTTCATTCTGCCTACCCTGCTATATGAGGAATACAGCGTGAAGCTAGAAAAAAAACTTTAAAAAAATATTTATATATAATTAGCTGAGACAATTGTTATTATTATTGTATTTTGTTTTGTATTTCTTATGTTATATATATTGTGGTGTACAAAAAGAATAAATAAATAAATAATAACAAATTCAATATATAAAAATATTAACAACGCCATCTATTGAATATATTTAGTACTAAAAGGCCATATTGGAATGACGTAGTATGTTTTAAAGAATAAACCGCCATCTTGTGGAATTTGTTGGAACTTGCATTATACAATTTGCAAATAGAAAAAAACTGGAAGCACTGTTTACGCGTTACCTTAGCAACGTGTAACATACACGATCTTCATATTAATACGTGAAACAAAAAATTTGTATCCCTTCTTACGAAAAATATATTTTTTTATTTATTAAGATTACCAACGGTTTTTACATTAATATAGAACTAGTTAAAAATAGCTCACAATCTAATATAATCAATGTATTAGCACTTAAAGGTAACTATCGCATGCAAAAACTTATTTAAAAGAAAAAAAAAAAGAAATATGTGTACAATCGATACTTTATAAATTGTTACTAAATGCAGTTAGGGACATATTCAAAATGTCAAAATCCGTGGATACACTACATTTATCGTTATACAGTGTGGAGAGCTTAGGGGGGGGGAATAGGTGCATGCATCGGTGGTACATTCTCATGCTAGTGGGAATGAGCCTACAAAATGCCGTTTTAGCATAGCGTAGACCTAGGAGTGCAAAGCTAGG
>JAKGSA010001595.1:16551-49076 GCA_033558755.1 Philaethria dido | reverse complement strand
ATATATATATATATATATATATATTATCTTCACGCTGTATCCCGCACATAGCGGGGTAGGCAAAGGGAACCTGAGAACCTAGACTTAAGACACTACGTTCCCCACTTTCCGCCAAATTTAGGCATTGCGTGTTGAGTGGCAGAACTCAACGCTACGCTTTTCCTTGTTACCAAATGCAGGAAATAAAAATACATTTTCTGGAGTGGGTATCGAACCCACAACCTGTCGTGTTTACAGCCGCACGCTTGTGTCTCTGCGCTCTAGTAAGAGTCTATATTTTAATATAAACAGTCTGTGCATTTATATAAAAGTTTAAAGGTCATCATGTTTGTCTGTGACAGCGTGTGACTGTAACCACGATGATTGTGACTTCAATTCCCATTTAAGGGGATTTTTTTTTTTTTTTTTTATGGATAACTGATGGCAAACGAGCAGAAGGACCACCTGATGGCAAGTGGTTACCTTCGCCCATGAAGATCTACAACACCAGAGGCGTTGTAGATGCGTTGCCAGCCTAGAGGATACAGATGGAAGGGGAGGACAATGTAGAAGTCCGCTGTCGGAACCACTACATTTTGGGGAAAGGATGGGTGGGAAAGGGGAAAACCTGGCTTACCATCCAATAATCAATATGCCATCGAACCGGAACACATCATAAGATATTTGGCGGTTCGTCTTTGACATGATAGTGGTCGCGAGCCAGACGGAGGACGAACCTCCAACCACCAAACAAGAAACTTAAATGTAATATTATTATTTTTTATGGTTAATAGAGACCTCGGTTGACCTTCAAGAACACAGTATCAATGATACTGGAGGAAGGTCACGTAAAAACCATGAGGACCCCCCGGAGGGCATGCATGAAGAGGTTAATGACTGTGGACGAGGCGAAAGAGGTATACAGGGACCGTAGCGTTTGGGGCTCTGTTCTCTCTGACTACCCCGCTAGGCATACCCGCGTTAGGTAGGTATGAAGAATTTGTTTATTTATTTAACTCAAAGCTCTAATAACACAAAATGCAATGATTTCTGCTACTCAACATACAATATCTCAAATTCGCGTGGAAGTAGGTGGAGTGTCTTGAGACTAGTGTCTCCCTGACCATGCGGGATAAAGCGTGAAGTCACTATTCATCAATTAAAAAAGTTACGGAACAGAAATGCTAAGAGAACGGAGTGTTTTAACACCAGGTTCTCTGTTCAATCGCCTATATTGCTACGTGCGTACAGCGAGAAGCTAACAAAAGAGTTACTATTAACGAGAAAAACAATTAAAATTTAACAATATAAGATAATTGATAAAATTTCCAAATTGTATTGAGACTGGGTACATAACGTAAATTAATAGGGAACAGCAAACTTTCCATAAATCCATTAGTAGTTAAGGCAAAGTCAGAAGCAGGTACGAAGTATTCAAATCGCGTACAAAGTGGAATAAAGACACAAATACTGCTACTTGACACCTGTACAATAACATAGACAATTCGTTCCCGGCCCCGGCACCAAACAATTTAACTTGTTAGAAACTTAAATCTCACCGAGTTACATATTCTTGCGAACTAAATAAACTTTATTGTGTGGTTAAAGTATTTGACAGTTTCGTTTGTTGAGATTGAATTGTTTTTGAACGCCTGTCGTGGTGCAGAAGTACAAGCGTGCGACTGTAAACGCGACAGGTTGTAGGTTCGATTCTACAAGGTTCGATACTACGAGAAATGTTAAATTTAGTATTTTCATTTCTTGGGTTTGGTAACAAGGCAAAGCGTGGCGTTGAGTGCCGCCACTCAACACGCAATGCCTCAATTCGGCGGATAGTGGGGAACGGAATTGTTGAAAGAGAATGGAGTGTCTTAACACTAGGTTCTCTGGTTCCCTCTGTCTACCCTGTTATATGCGGGTTACAGCGTGAAGTTAAAAAAAAAGAATTGTTTTTTGACACTATCGTGATTCAGTGGGATAGTTGCCAGCAAACGAGATTGGTTCTGGATTCGATTTCTACATGGAAAGATTATATTTTAAATGTGAACCATACCCGATGGTGAGACAAACCATGGTAGTGATTTCCCTCGTACAACACGCAATATTCCTTAATCGGGCAGAAAGAAGAAAATAGAGTGTCTTGACACTAGTACTTGGTTTTATTTTTCAAAATATTTTTTAATAACAATATTCTATAGATATAAAAGAATATCCTATGTCCTTTTTAATACCTTTAAGAATATATATAAAAAGCTTACCAAAGCGTTTATCATAAACTATTATTGGTAAGAAATCATTATTAGTGATAAGGCTGCCATTGCACATTGATTTTGAATACAATTTTTTTTTTAACTTCAGCTGTGTCCCGCATATATTGGGGTAGGCAGAGGTAACCAGAGAACCTAATGTAAAGACACTCCACTTCCGTTCCCCACTTTCCGCCAAATTGAGGCATTGCGTGTTGAGTGGCGGAACTCAACGTCGCGCTTTGCCTTGTTACCAAATCCATGAAATGAAAATACTAAATTTTACATTACAAGTAAGAAATGTTTTCCTTTATGTGTGTGCAATATTATTTACAATATAGGGAAGTAAGGATTACTAGATGTATAAAACCATATTTCTACAAGGTATACCTGACGTACGAGTACAAACCTCGTTACGTAGAAACCAGGACAGTAACAATGAAATAAACAAGCAACAAAGACGCATGCCACGTCAGTTGGATAACTATGTATGATCGAGTTACAACACACTATTATATTCTATCTGAACTTTGCTAGTTTAAAACTGATATTCGAATTTCTATAACTTCCACTACGTTTCTATATTGTACTTTAGTGACGTGGCTAGGTGTTTAAGGCCCTGGTGCGGTGGTGATGCGGTGGTGAATAGTGATAATTTTAAAAAGGCAAGCCGGTAGCTACAGGGAACTCGGTGTACTTGGTGAACCTGGTTTACTTAGGGAACCCGGTATACTTGGTGAAGCCGGTATACTTAGAGAACCCGGTGTATTTAGGGAAGGCGGTATATTTAGGGAAGCCGGTATATTTAGGGAAACCGGTACATAAAGGTAAGCCTATATATGTACACGACGGTATGGCGTGTTAAATTTTTTTAGCAATTGCACTCTCATATTTTGCTGGTGACCTTTTTTTTAGGCCACATATTTATGTTGAACTTGGAAAATTGCTTCAAAATTATTTAACTCTCGTCTTTCATTTCATTATTGTCATAGTCATGTCAAGGGTCGGCAACGCGTAAGTGATGCCCCTGGTGTTGTAAGCGTCCATAGGCCACGGTAACCACTTACCATCAGGTGGGCCGTGTGCCTTGTTGCCACCGTCGTGGTATAAAATAAAAAAAAAAAAAATTACAAAAGGTAAGTCGGTGAAAACCTTGTTATATGGACGCCTCGTCATCGGCGCATAGGAAAAAAATTGGGGCCTCATTCTCTCTCTCCATGTAGTTTGAACTTATATTGGCCTTTAAAATTATACGTGATAAAAATATTGGCGAGGTCTGTCGTGGCGTACAAAAGCGTGTTACTGTAAACGCGACAGGTTGTGGGTTCAATTCCCACTCCAGGAAATGAAGATATTAAATAATATTTAATATTTTCATTTTCTCACTCCGGTAACAAGGCAGAGCTCGGCGTTGAGTTCGCGAGTTAGCACGCAATGCCTCAATTCACCGGAAAGTGTGGAACGGAAATGTTAAAAGAGACCCGATCTCTTTTAACATTTCCGTTCTCAAATCGGCGGAAAGTGGATAACGGAGTGTCTTAACACTAGGTTCTCTGGTTCCCTCTGCCTACCCTGATATGTGCGGGATACAAATGTTTGCTAATTATATCAATATACAACACGGGCAAGGTCGCGGGGGGAATCTAGTATATATATTACGTTTCAATTTGTTCCAACTTCAATTGTTTTCAACTTACAATGTGTTTTATTACGATATGGTGATCGCATTTCAATTACTCTTTATTAGAAATAACTATTAATAGGAATATATCATTCGTTGTTGCGATTTCATTGTAATTAATAAAGAAAGAAAGTGTAGAGAATGTTCACTACAGTTTATATCAAAGGTATTGTTTTTTTAGCTTTACGCTGTATCGCACGCCGAATTGAGGTTTCTATATATTATACGTGAAGCAAAAACTTTATACCTATTTCTTATATGGAAAAGAATAGAAGTAATCATATAATAATAATTTTCGATTTTTAAATCGGAGGAATTATTATATTTGATTTTTTTTTAAATGAACGCCTGTCGTGGCGCAAGGCACAAGAGTGCGACTTTAAACGTCACAGGTTATGGGTTCGATTCCCACTCCAGGGAAAGGATTTTTTCATTTCCTGGGTTTGGTAGCAAGGCAAAGCGCGACGTTGAGTTCCGCCACTTAGCACACAATCCCTCAATTCGGTGGAAAGTGGGGAACGAAGTGTCTTAACACTAGGTTTCCTCTGCCTACCCTGCTATATGCAGGATGCAGCGTGAAGCTATGTATGTTTGGATGTATTATATTTCAATTCTCCATTCTTGAAAGACAAAACACGAATTTAAGTGACGCCACTCAACACACAATCGTTACAATTTGGGAGGAAAGCGCAAAACAGAGTGTTTCAACACTTGGCTCTCTCTGACTACCAAATTTTACGGGATCAATATAAAAAATACAAATTTTTAGGTTCCACGATAACTTTTGCTATGTTTTCTTTTTAAATTAAAAAAATATATACATTCACCTACTGTAAAACTAAGGTAGACAAAATCGATATCAATAGATCTAGAAAGTAAAAGCAATTTAGAAGTGAAGTTAGTTTAATTGGAATTCCTAACTATTACAAATTCGACTTGGACTGTTTAAATCGAAGTTAGACGCCAATTACAGATAACTATTTTGAATATTGACTGGTAGAATAAATTTGTATATCGTATTTATATTATAAGGCCTGTCGTGGCGCAAAGACACAAGCTAACTGTAAAGCGACAGGCAGTGGATTCGATTCCCACTCTAGGAAATGGAATTTTTCATTTCCTGGGTTTGGTAACAAGGCTTGCGCGGCGTTGAGTTCCGCTCAACACGCAATCTCAATTTGGTTGAAAGTTGGGAACTAAGTGTCTTAACACTAGGTTCTCAGGTTCCCTCTGCCTACCCTGCTATATGCGGAATACTACGTGAAGCTCTACCCCCTTGTTTTAACAAAGCAAACAGATGTTTGTTACTCTTTTACGCAAAAACTCCTGAACATATCTACATAAAACTTTACATTTATACATCAAAATAATATAATTTATAATAATTTTGTATAATTTGGTCATAATATACTGAAAAAACAGTATAATAAGTCTCGTCTTACGAGACCAGGCAAGTCGATATAATCATTTCCCTGAGTAGAATATAATCTAGAACAGCGCATTACTAGCCAAAAATAATTTTACGTTACGATAGCATTAATTTATATATTGTATTTCGTGGAATCTTATAAATTACTTCGAAAAAAGGAGGAGGTTCTATTCGACTGTATTTTTTTCAAATGATAACTTTTTACTGGGTCAATTTTGATGTAGTCTCATTCGAATTTGGCAAATATCTGGCGAGTAGTGAGTTCATGAGTGATTCGTAATAATATTATATTTAAGCATTATTTTATTTAAATAGATTCTTTTTTATTAAAATCTAAATTTTCATAGAAATTTTCGATAACAAATTTCATGTACTCCATAACTACTAACGCGATAGTACTGTATTCTGTTTACAAAACGCGTTATCTACTTTGCGGTGACATTACATTGCCATGCTATCTCGTATGTAAAACGAAATCCTCGTAACTACAGTGCGTTCGTAAATGCGCTTCTATTTCCAGCAATTTTTTTTGTATTTAGTTTTTTGGAAAATTAGGTATTTTTGGCTTTATAGAAAAAAAAAAAAGAAACTTATAGAAGAGTCGAAGAGACTTATAGAAGTTAGAACTAGACCTGATATTAAGACGCTATTTTCAATTTTTTTTTTCAGTTTCATGATTTCTAACGCATAGCAGGTTAGTCAGACAGACACCGTAGTGTTCAAACACTTCGTTTTTCACTTTACGTCCAGTGTTTATCATGAAATAAATAGGATAAATATTTTTTATAATTTTCTAGACAGTTCATATTCACAAAATAGAAAAAACATAACATTTTCCTTGTACAGACAGAGAAAATTACAAGATATTCCTTGCATTGATAAAGAAAATTGCGAGATTTTCCTCACACATAATAATATATATTATTTTAGCTTCACGTTGTATTCCGCACTTAGCAGGATAGGCAAAAGGAACCTAGTGTTAAAACACTCCGTTCTCTTAACATTTTCGTTCCCCACTTTCCACCGAATTGAGGCACTGCGTGCTGAGTGGAGGAACTCAACGCTGCGCTTTGCCTTGTTACTAGGGCGAGGAAGTGAAAATACTAAACATTAATCATGAAAAATATTTAATATTTTCATTTCCTGGAGTGAGAATCGAACCCACAACCTGTCGCCACGACAGGTCTCTAGTAAAATACAAGTTTAGTCGTTAAGTTCGTCTGTTGCGCTTTCACTTTCACAGGTTGACTGGAAAAGATCTCTTCTTGAGATCCACCTTTGTCGGCAACAATACTATTATCTTTTATATGTCTGTAAACTTTAAGTGCAATAAAGAATATTATATACAAGAACGCCTGTCGTGGCACAGGCGGTGTGACTGTTGTGGGTTCGATTCCTACTCCAGGAAATGAAATTTTTAAATAATATTTAGTATTTTCATTTCCTCGCTCTGGTATCAAGGCAAGAGCTGCTTTGAGTACCGCCACTCAGCACGCAATGCCTCGATCCGGCGGAAAGTGGGGAACAGAAACTTTGAAAGAGAACGGAGTGTCTTAACACTAGGTTCTTGAGTTCACTTTGCCTAGCCTGCTATATGCGGGATACAGTGTGAAGCTAAAAAAAATACAAGGACAAAAAACTCATTCACAGCACGTGTCACACACACGTGTACAATACAATATTCACCTACACAATATTCGCAGTGCCACGGTTCCAGATATCAAGTTTTAATCAGTTGCCTGTAGTTTTCGAGCATAATTATTGTGGACGTAGTTCTGTGAATATTGTCAGTACAAAGCTTTTAATACCCTAACAACTATTTTCGTATAATATATACTACACGTATTTCGACTGTTTTCAAAAAAACTCATTTGTAATGTTGCTTTTGTTTGTCTGGTGTGTGTTGTAATGGTTACATGGTTTATGTTGAGTCCTATGTATACTGCTGTAAGTGCTTAACATATCTTTACATGAGAACCATTTAAACGATCCTAAACTTGTCATTATGCATTGTTCGAAGTAAATAAATTCTTCGAAAAATTACATAATAACTATAATATATTCTTTGAATAATTGCAACCTTAGGAGTTAGTTAGTGTTAAGACACTCCGTTCCCCACTTTCCGCCGAATTGAGGCATTGCGTGCTGAGTGGCGGAACTCAATGTCACACTTTGCCTTGTTACCAAACCCAGGAAATAAAAAATTCCATTTCCTGGAGCGGGTATCGAACCCACAACCTGTCGCGTTTATAGCCCACGCTTGGCCTATGCGCCACGACAGGCGTTTAGAAACCAAATATAGACATTAAACCAAATCCCACTCACAAGAAGACTTGCTGAATGAAATCTTTAGAATCACAAGTCAACTTAAGACATCAAAAGCGAATCAAACTTAAATACGAATTGAAAATAACCAAATTTAGCAAGAGTAGCGGAATTTGGTAGCAGATGCATTCACAAATGTTGAGATAGTGGAACGAGGTTTGGAGCACTTTGTACACAAAATAACGTTACTTAAAACCTGCTTTGCTATGCTAAGTAGATACGAGATTGTCATTTGAGGAATACCATCGTGGTGTATTTGGGTTGGTATTGGATTGAAATCTCATAAGGAATATCTAAGATATATAAAAAAGCCAAAATCTGATAAACGAAAATCTGATAATCCTTTCACCAAAGGTTATCTGTTAGACACTGCTATTAGCAAAAAAAGCTTTCTGTATCTATAGTAATCGAAGCCATCGCAGTGCAGTGGAACACCGTCTGACTGTGAACGCGATGGGTTGTGGGTTCTATTCTCACTCGGTGGAATAATTATATATAAATTAATTTTATATCTCCACACAGGCAAGACAAATCGCGACATTAGGTTCCGCTACTTAACATGGAGTGCCTAAAATTCGGGCTGAAAGCAGCGAACATAGCCTTGATACTTGGTGCTCAAAATGATCAAAATTTCACTACTTTTCACCATCGCACCGCTCGCCATCGACAGGGAGTTCATGCTCACACTTTGGAGCCTAAATGGTCCCGATCAGTTCGATTTCAAAGGAACTTTCTTCCGCGGACTCTCCAATTGTGGAATGATCTCCCTGCCTGTTTTCCCAGAGGGCTACAATATGGGGTTCTTCAAAAGGGGAATAAATAGGTTTTTGAAGGGTCGGCAACGCGTAGGTGATGCCCCTGGTGTTGCAAGCGTCCATAGGCCACGGTAACCACTTACCATCAGGTGGGCCGTGTGCCTTGTTGCCACCGTCGTGGTATAAAAAAAAAAAATTGAAAAAAATAACATTAATGGGATCCTATCAGAAGAACTAGTTATAATATAGAAAAAAAAACATCGAAATTGATTAACCCAATAAAAAGTTATCCGGTAACACAATAAAAAAAACACTTACATTGAGAACTTCCCCTTTTTTGACATCGGTTAAAATTAATATTTCACCAGCCAACGTGACTTATGTATCTAACATGTTACTAACTAACCCACAAATGTTCGAAGCTGGACCCAAACTTTGCTCCAAGCTTAATTCAAAACGAGGTGTTAATTACAAAAGTATTAGTTCGTATATAAGATTATCTGACAATGAGAACTGGATCCGTTGCCAAATGGGCCAAGTTTTGATGTATTACCTGGCCGTTTTTCGGTGCTTTAAAATGGTATATTATGAAAGTGAGGTCATAGTGGTGCATTGGGATATCGTATGACTGTAATCGTGCGTGGTTGTAAGTTCGATTTACACTTGAGTAAATGATAATAATGATAACAAAATCCAATAAATCCATTCTTAGCCAGCTCAACATCAAAACAAGGCTCTCCACCATTTGCTACCAACGAATACTCTCATACTTTGGACACATAGCTCGGAGACAACCAGACAGTCTGGACAAACTGGCTGTCGTTGGCAAAGTAGACGAAAGAAGATGTAGAGGCCGAACGCCCAGCCGATGGTCTGACACCGTCAGAGAGATCATAGGACTTCCCATTGTGGAAGCGCTCAGGCAAGTCGAAAACAGGGTGGCATGGAAAAAGCTTGTTTACACCTCCATTATTATTCATCAAAAACGGGCACGACCTTCAGCAATGAAGAATACGACCAAGAAGAAGAAGAAGAAGAAGAGAGTAGAGTAGTTTAGAGGTAAAACAAAACATGACATTAATTCCGCCACTCAAAACGTTATACGAGTATATCTCGAGTTCGAGAGGACAGCAGAGAACATAGTGGCATGAGACTAAGGTCTCTATGTCTACCCTGCCACGTTCCATAACGTGATACTGATAAAAAATTATAAAATACGGAATTTCTTACTTATTGGATTTTGTAAATAGAAAGAAATAATTGCTGTGCATACGTTTTTATGAATATAAAAAACTTTACATGACACTTTTTAGCTCAGCCGTCAAAGAGAACCTATTGACATTTCGTTCAACATTTTCCGTCCAAAGTCGAAGTTGAAGTTGAGGAGTGGAACTCAACGCCGCGCTTTATCAGAGCGATATATAGCCTATACATGACATTGTATCAAATTATAGTAAAATCTTTTTTTTTGCTTTTTAAATGATAGTGACATGGAAAGTGACCAAACACTATGTGATTAGATTCTGCCTTCCCAGCATAATATCTATAATATGACGTACCATAAACGATACAATACAATAACGATAACATATATAAACAAAATAGTTAAATTCTGAATTTAACGTTTAAAAGCTTAAAATTAAACCTAATTACAAAGCTCTGGAGTAAGCTTTTACCATTATATAAAAGTAAGGAGCTTTATACAAAATCTAGCTTGCCATGCAAGTTATAATTAATAGGGTCCGAGCTAGCGGCGGGTCGATTAAATAATATTGAATTAACCGTCTAGTTCACTAACTATGCTTTAATGGAGGACATACTTTGTGATTCTACGTGAAACTTATCCTACCTTGTTATTGTGTATGGTGGAGTGGGGCTTGTATATGCCTCACGTCAAAATTAGCAATTTAGGATAGTTTAGGGTAAACTATGGTTATGTTTTGCCTAGTAAAGGTCAGTTTCACATACAAGAGATGTGTTATTAAATAAATATCAAGGTTACTATTAGCTGTGGGTTCGATTTCCACTCTGGGGAATTATTATATTTAAATTATTTTCATTTTGTTACTGCGGGGAAGACAAAACGTGGCGTAAAGTTCTATCACACAACACGCAATGCTTCAAATTCGAGCGGAAAACGGACAACGGAGTGTCTTAACACAAAATTCTCTCTAACTACCCTGCTATGCGGGATAAAGCGTGAAGCTGCTTTTTAGCTCACTTATTGTGAGGCTTCTATAAGCCTCACGTCAAAATTTGCAATTTAGGATAGTTTAGGGTAAGCTACGGTTATGTTTTGCCTAGTAGAGGGCAAGTCCAAATATGTATGTGTTTAACTGCAAATGTGATTGGTTATGGGTTCGATTCTCACTCTAAGGAATGATTATAATTTAATTATTTTCATTTTCTCTTCGCTGATAAGACAAAACGTGGCTTTGAGGTTCATCAATCAACACACAATATATCGAATTCGAGGGTAAAATTAAGATTGGAGTGTCTTAACACTAGATTCTCTTTGACTACAGCTTTATTTTTCACTTAAAAGTAACATCACTGCGCATACATCAAAAACTACTTGTCAGATGTTAACTAAGCTTAATTGGCAACATATCAGAAGCACTAGCTATCATATAGAAAAAGGATCGTCAAAATTGGTTCATCTAATAAAAAGTTATGTGGAAACACACATAAAAAATACAATCGAATTGAGAGCCTTCTTTTTTGAAATCGGTTTAAAGGCAGACTTTTCGTTATACATATTTAATTTATATATATATTAATATATTTCAACGCCTGTCCTGGCGCAGAGGCACAAGCGTGCGACTGTAAACGCGACAGGTTGGGGTTCGATTCCCACTCTAGGAAATAGAATTTTTCATTTCCTGGGTTAGGTAAAAAGGCAAAAGCGAGGCGTTAAGTTCCACCACTCAGCACCCAATGCCTCAATTCGGCGGAAAGTGGGGAACGGAGTGTCTTAACACTAGGTTCCCTCTGCCTACCCTGCTATATGCGGGATATAGCGTGAATCTATATATAAGTATATGTATAATTTTTAATTAAATTTAATAAATATTGAAGTAATTACCGTTATTTATTAAGTCAGACCACACTTCAGCCAACTTCCGCCATTCGCACTTGCTTTAAGGGTTATTACTTGTTGTTTGCAAATAAGTTATGTTAATAACGCCTTACTGTTTACTTTTATATAAAGACATTGTATATTACGAGTTTTAGGGGTTATTGACACGTATATTTTTTTTTATACTTTTCTTGGCATCTTAAATAAAATTATTACGATTAACTCAACTCACTCCAGGAAATGTAAAATTTAGTATTTTCATTGCCTTGTGCAAACCCAAGAGGGTGTGGTAACAAGGCAAAGTGCGGCGTTGAGTTCCGCCAATCAACACGCAATGCCTCAATACGGCGGAAAGTGGGAACGGAATTGTTGAAAGAGAACAGGTGTCTTAACACTAGGATCTCTGGTTCCCTCTGCCTACCCTACTTATATGCGGGATACAGCGTGAAGTTAAAACTCAAAATCAACTCGTCAGATCTCTTATCAGAGATATTACTCATCAGAAACACTAGTTATAATACAAAAAAGATTAATCAAAAATGGTAAAACTAAAAAGTTATTCGGTAACACACATAGAAAACAGCCAAATTGAAAACCTCCCCCGTTTTTGGAGTTGGTTAAAAAATAAATGGTATTGTAGATACCTGTTAAGTTATTTAACTGTATGTTATTCAGTAGTTCCGACGTACCCTTTTTCTTCTATCTTTAGATAGTAGGGTAGGCAGAGAGAACCCAGTGTTAAGACACTCTATTTCCCACTTTCCGCCAGGTGAGGCATTGCGCGTGCTAAGTGCTGGCGGGACTGAAAGACCGCTTTAACCTAACCTAACCTAACCAAACCCAGGAAATGAAAAAATCTATTTCTAGAATGGGAATTGAACTACAATCTGTCGCATTTACAGACACACGCTTGTGCCTCTGCGCCCGACAGGCGTTGAACCTATGAACGCCTATATTATTATATAAATGTATCGTAAGGGGTCCCACTAAACCAGGTACTTTCCAGAAGTCTTATAAAGAGTAAACACTCAAAAAGTAACAGCTCTTCATAAACTTTTCATATAAAAATGTACAAAATGCATACGTTAAATAAAGTCGTTTTACTAAGTCAAAGTTAATAAAGCTTACAAAATAAACATTTTGTTTTTTTTTTTTTTTTATGGATAAAGATGGCAAACCCGAGCAGAAGGACCCACCTGATGGTAGTGGTTACCTTCGCCCATGAACCTCTACAGCACAGAGATGTTGTATGCGTTTATAACCTAGAGGATATAGATGGAAATCAGTCGATGATGTCCTATCATGATCCCTCTGGTGAAGTGAGACCTGTACATGCCATCGAACCGGAACACATCATAAGATATTTGGCGGTTCGTCTTTGACATGATAGTGGTCACTTGAGCCAGACGGAGGACAGACTCCTACCACCAAACATTTGCTTCCTTACTACGTATAAAGCATGTATTTTTTAACTAACCTCAAAAAATAGGGATGTTGTCAATATGACTCCTTTTTTTGCGTGTTATAGTAACTTTTTACTGGAATCAATTGTGATGCTGTTTTTTAGTTATAGAATCTAATGCTTTTCATGTTATTTGTAATAAATACTTTTTAGTGTAATTTTTTTTGATGTCAACTTCCTTTTTTTGTAAAAAAAAATATTTTTTTGGTGTATGTATAATATAACAGCTTCACTTTATCTAAGTATGGGAGGATCCAGAAAGAATCTAAACTCAAGACACTCCGCTCTACACTTTTCGGCTAAGCTTAAGGTTTACTTTAGTAGATTTTTTTCTTTTCATCCTTCCGCTCGAATGGGAATCGAACACAGTATCAACTTCATTTACAGTCAGTCACTGTGCCACTTCGCCACGACATACTCTTGTATTTTTATTTGTGCCAAATTTCATACTCTGCCGTCCTCACAATGGTCGTAAAAAGGGGTACACAGTTTACATCTAAGTTTTCCTTCACGTGTTAATATAGGTATAAAAAATTGCTTACCCCTTTAGCAGAGCATTCGTTGTTATTATGGTCGTTCTGGGGCATTTAGTGTGGTCGATGTACGGGAAGATGGAAGTGCAGGTTTGATTGACACACACGAGGTTGTCACCACACGGCGTGCCGTCTCTCACCAGCCCCAAGCGACCGATCTCCGAATATTCTGGTAGTCCTGTTGTTGCTCTGTTAAATTAAAAAAGAATTATGATCATAATTTTGATAATTTAGGATAAAAAAAAACCTTTTTAGAAAACGTATGAAAATTTGGTGGTGGAATATATAGTGTATCGCCTGTCGTGACGCAGAGGCACAAGCGTGCGACTGTAAATGCGACAGGTTGTGGGTTCAATTCCCAATCTAGGAAATGGAATTTTTCATTTCCTGGGTTTGGCAACAAGGCAAAACGCGGCGTTGAGTTCTGCAACTCATCACGCAATGCCTCAATTCGGCGGAAAGTGGGGACCGGAGTATCTTAGCACTAGGTTCCCTCTGCCTACCCTGCTATGTGCGGGATACAGCGTGAAGCTATGTATGTATGTATGAATATATAGTAAAAATCTCTCTACAGAGACGCTAACAACAAAAATAATTTGTAACAAGCGTATCAGAATTTCGACGCAGTTGGATAATGCTTGGCTTAGTGCTCAGAGCGCTTGGATGGTTATCAAGAGGCGCGGGTTCTAGTCCCGCTGCGTTAATTTTTTATAAATTTTCTAAAAAGATATTAAGATCGTTTATTTTTTTTACAGTTTCACGCTTTATACCGCATGGGTAGTCCAAGAATTTAGTGTGGAGGCACTCCGTTCGCCGTTTCTCCTCCGAATTCGTGACGTTGCGTCATATGTGGCGGCACTAAATACCGTCCTTTACCTTACTTGAGCGGAAAAATGAAAATCATTCCAATATAATATTTCAAATATATATTCCGTTTACTTATTAATCGCGCTTATTATCATTTTTGCACACGCTACCATATAAAAAAAATAATCATTAAAATTGGTCCACTCAGTTAAAAGTTATGCGGTAACACACATAAATTATACATAGCTTCACGCTGTATCCCGCATATAGCAAGGTAGTCAAAGGGAACTTAGTGTTAGGACACTCCGTTCCCTACTTTCCGCCGAAATGAGGCATTGCGTGCTGAGTGGCGGAACTCAACGCCGCGCTTTGCCTTGTAATCAAACCCAGGAAATGAAAATATTATTATTTTTTAAATTTCTGGAGTGAGAATCCAACCCACAACCTGTCGCGTTTACAGTCGCACGCTTGTGCCTCTACGCCATAAAAAAACATTGAAAAAAGAAGTAACCTTTTTTAAAATCGGTTAAAAATAAAAGGGAGTAGAGTACTTAAGTATAATATATTTATTAATTAATTTGCTCTGAAACGTTATTCCCCTTTTCTTTTTTAAATTAATCCTGTCTTTTCCATAGCTTGTCTATAATAGATTGCTTGAAGCATTAAGACCGCCTGTGCATACATTTTATATGCGTTTATATTTTTTTTTTGTGTTATTTGTATCTTTTAAGTACAATAGAGAATATTTATTCTATTCTTATTTTATAACCGATTTCAAAAAAAGTAGAACAATCTAGATTTGATTGTAGTTTCTATGTGTGTTACCGCATAACTTTTTACTAGGGCACAAATTTCATTTTTTTTTAAATTTTTTTTTTTAACTTCCCGCTGTATCCCGCATATAGCAGGGTAGGCAGGGGGAACCTGAGAACCTAGTGTTAAGACACTCTGTTCTCTGACAACAATTCTGTTCCCCACTTTCCGCCAAATTGAGGCATTGCGTGTTGAGTGGCGGAACTCAACGCTGCGCTTTGTCTTGTTACCAAACCCAGGAAATGAAAATACTAACATTTCCTGGAATGGGAATCGAACCTACAACCTATCGTGTTTATAGTCGCACGCTTGTGCCTCTGCGCTACGACAGGCGTTATTTTGAGGCTTTTGATTTTGATTGCGAATTTTGATGATCCTTTTTTATATGATAGCTATTGCTTCGTTTGACGAATAGTTTTTGTGTTATTCATAATATATATACTTTTTATTGTAGTTTTGTCATATTTCAAAAAAGGAAGAGGTTCTACTGTATTTTTTATGTTTTTTTTTTTTTTTTTTTTTTTTATGGATAATAACTTTTTACTGGGGAACAATTTTGATGGTTATTTTTTTATTAATAGCTATTGCTTCTGAAGTGGTCCCATTTAAGTCAATATCTGATAAATAGTTTTCGAGTTATTCGTAATAATTTTTTTTTTTTGTTATTATGTTAATTATATATATAGAATACTCACTTGCAATCATATTCATTTCCCTTAATAGTGATAACAGTCCTCGTGTAGTACTCGTCCATGCCCGGCACAACTGGATATCTGTTGCCTGATTGACATTGCAAAGAGCCACATCGCACGTTCCTGGGAGTTTAATTAAAAAATAGGTTAATTTTAAATAGCTTTGTCATTAAAAATATAAGTTTGGTATTAAAAAAAAAATATATATATATATATATATATATATATATATATATATATATATATATATATATATATATATTTTTTTTTTTTATATATATATATATATATATATATATATATATATATATATATATATTTAACTTCACGCTGTATCTTGCATATAGCAGGGTAGGCAGAGGGAACCTGAGAACCTAGTGTTAAGACACTCTGTTCCCTTTCAACAAATCCGTTCCCCACTTTCCGCCAGATTGAGGCATTGCGTGTTGAGTGGCGGAACTCAACGCCGCGCTTTGGCTTGTTACCAAACCCAGATAATGAATATACTTTCCTGGAGTGGGAATCGAACCCACAATCTGTCGCTTTACAGTCGCACACTTGTGCCTCTGCACTACGACAGGCGCAGAATACTATTTAAGTGCTTTTTATTCTCTCTTAATCTTTCTTAAGGCAGGTAAAGCAGGTAAGGGTAGGTAACAGTGACAAGGCGTCCATACAACAAGGTTCCCACCGGCTTGCCTATCTTTTCAAAGTACAAGTACGAGACCTAGAAAAAAGGTCACCAGGAAAATATTGGGCATAAAATTGCAAAAAAAAAGCTCTGACATCTTAAAGATCTACAAAAAAAAGGTCATCGCCAAAATCCTATAGTGAAATTATTATACTAAATATCTTCACATCCTATACCGGCTTCTCCAAATATATCGGCTTTCTTGAATACAAATGACCGGCTCACCTAAATATATGTACTGACTCCCCAAATATACATCGGCTTTATTCGGCAAATTAATTATACTAATTAGGTATATACTTTTTGTGATATCCTGAATTTGAACCTATAATTATCACCATAGTAACAACAAGTAAATAAAACAACTGAAGAACGTCTTAAACATAAAAGCCCGGAAGAGCGTGTCGCAACTTTGTAAGCTTGATTTATATGATGTTCAGCCATTCTAAATTACAGCTTTTTACTACCAACAGTCTATGGTATATTAAACCGCTGCCAGATATACTTGGCAAAACTCTAAGGGTTCCTTTTATATTAAAAATTGAAATTTACTAACTTAATTGTCATAGGCGTGATTATGTTGATAAATCGAAAATGCATCAGGGCAGATTCGTAAGTTTCAGTTATATTGGTAGATTGAATTCTTATACAATTTTTACCTGAAAATTTTTGATTTGCTTGATTTGTTGATTTAGTTACTTGAATATCATAAAAAATCCTAATACCTATTAATATTGGAAAAAAAAGGATGGACAAGATGAAGAATGATTTATTAACGTATTCATGCCTGGTACGAATATATTAAATAGGTAAACAATGTAACTTACTCATATAAAACGCAAATTATACATTTTTTTATGAAAAGTAAAAAGAAAAACTGATTTCTTAGTATCCAATAAAGCGAAAAACTATAATCATATTAGGACATCAGAAAAGACCACTTACTCTGTATCACATTTCATATAGTTCCCACTATTGTCTTTTCCACAATGTCCTGTAACGGATCCTTTAGAATTAAACTGTTCGAAGCATTCTTTATCTGCTCCAATGGACCCTGTTCCCCAAATCTTTTCACACTGCGTGGACAGTGTAGGACACTGTCCTGCGAAGCAATACCCCTTCCCGGACTCACAAGCTTCACCATTCTTTTTATATGCGTCGGTGGGGCAGGAACCGGAAAGACCGGTGCAAGATTCTTCTAAATCACACTCGTTCGTTGCTTCTCGGCATATTATTCCACGGGGTTTTAGCTGAAAGATATATTTTTATTTATATGCCTGATTGCAATCTAGAAGTAAGTAGTTATAAATTGGTTGGATCGATTTTTGGCGTAAATAAAAGAAAGCAGCTTTATGTTTTGTGGCGTATTACAGGGTAGTCAGAGAGAATCTAGCATCAAGTTATTCTGTTCGTTGTTTTTCGCCCGAATACGCGTGTCAACTGCTGGAACTAACCAGAGCGGAGAAATGAAAATATTTTTAAGTATAATGAAGAATCATTTGGTAGAAACCAAGCGATATTTTTTTTAACTTCACGCTGTATCCCACAAATAGCAGGGTAGGCAGAGAGAACCTAACAAAGTGTTAAGACACTCCGCTCTCTTACAACAATTCCGTTCCCCACTTTCCGCCAAGCGATATTATTCTTGTTATTTCTGGTATATTCCCTTACTGTTAATTTTTAAGAACATATGAGTGATAAACTGAATTCCTCCCTCTGTTTAATTTGAACTTAGTGGGATTAGAAGTCACCGATATCAAGCAACATTGAAATTCTTATACGCTTATTACAATTTCTTCTAGTCAGCTTTTCCATTTATTTTCTTAAAAAAATGTTATTTAAGTAGATTATTATTTTTTATGAAAGTAACTTACCTGGCATCGTTCACAACATTCTCCCTCAGCGCACTGTGCCTCCTTGGTCAGTCTGCAAGTGAAAGGATCACAGCACGGGTTGAGGTGTTGGCACTCGGATATAGTGCCGCAGTCGCACTCCTCGCCTTCATCCAGACGACCGTTACCGCATTGACGATGTACCACCAACTGATATAGAAGAAATATGAATATTAAATATTATGGACTTAGCAGGACATAAATATACTCTTAGGATTATTTCTTTCCACCATTTGTTATGACCGATTTCAAAAGAAGAGGAGGTTATCTATTGATAACCTACGATATTTTTTCCTATGTGAACCAATTTTGATATTTCTTTTTTTAATATTATAGCTAGTGCGAATGTGCTCCCATTTAAATCTAGTTAAGACAATTTCTGACAAGTATTTTTGAGTTATTCATAATTCGTAAATGGTATTTTTAGTGCATTTTCTTCGAAGTTGGGTTTCTTTTTTTGATTAGAGACGATTGGGACGTCGAAGTCTTAAAAGTGGTTGTGGGCTTGATGCCTATTTGGGGATTTATAATATTTTTATATCTCCGTTCTGGTAAGACAAAGTGCAGCGTTAAATTTCGTCATTCAATACACAGTGTCTCGAGTTAGAGCGGAAATTGTAGAACAGATTGCTTCACTAACTAGTTCTCTCTTACTACCCTCATATTTCGGAAAAAAAAACGTAAAACTAAAAAAAAAACTTTTTTTTACGTTATAATTAAGACCATTCATAAATACGAGCGTAACAAAAATCCTGTTATAATCCGACATAAGGGCTCGTTAGGATTAACTTGTTATAATATTTGACTTAACTCTAGCAGTAAAAAGCTTAGCAGTCTCGCTTGAGATATAAAATAGGTCACAGAGAGTGGGCCGAGTTAAAGAATAAAACATCGTTATTTAACGTCCATTCTTCACAGTTCCCGCTTTCGCTTGGTAATTAACTTAATTCTATTGAATATAGCTGGCATAAGAGGTTTCGAAACCTTGAAAATGTATGCACAAATTATACAGCGGTATTCAAAAGTGAGGTATAATTATATGTAGATTGTGTGTTTAGGAATTTTAATGTCTGTCGTGGGATTTTTTTAAGTAAGCTCATTATTATAGGGAAGGTAATATTGTTTTGGGGGAAAATGTTGACGTATTTCTTAGAAAAGAGAAGAAAGTCGTTAGGTAATTCTGAGGTAATCTAACTGTATGCTTAAGGGCCCCTTTAGAATGCATTAATTGATAAGCTACTAATAGCGTCTTTGAAATACATGCTAGAAATGAATCGATGATAATTTTAGACAGGATGAGATCCTTTAATAGACTATAGAGAGATTTCGCTGCTATATCCCTTGTGCATACCTCTACAACGTAGATAGTGACTATAAACCTCATCTTATTATATTTGCATTTTAATTTAGTTTAAGAATATAAGTTATATGTTATTCTTACATTTAAAATAAAATAAAAATTTTCTTAAACGTAGACCGTAAAATAAACCGTATACAAGAACTCTCAACAAGTTACAACAAAAACCTAAAACAAAACCAACCAAAAAGGGCAGGCTTTTAAAAACTACTGAAAAAAAATTTACAACCGTATACAAAAAAGATAAAAAAGAGCCCCTAACCGATAAATATGTAACGCAAATCGATAGCCCCGTAGCCGCGTAGCATCGTAGCACCGTAGCTACGTAGCTACGTAGCGTCTATGTAAATTTATTCCAATATGAACGTTCTACGGTCCCTACTTGTATTATATATTCGCAAACGATGAGATAATTCCGAGGGAGGCCGGTATTACCATAACTTTTATTAAAGGAGTGGGCAAGACAAACAATGCCACCGTTAATTTTCGACGTAGATATCTGTTTTGCATCCGAATTACATGGATTCGAGGTTGAATTGGACGTTTTATAGGTGTTCTTAATGTTTTTAAATGTAGTAAGTAGGGTGAAATAATTTTTTGAGTATATAAGAGGGAATGACTAACTGACTGACTTTAATTGAGGTTAATTTTTTTACTCCAGGAAATGAAGTATTTTCATTTTCTGGGTTTGGTAACAAGGCAAAGCGTGGCGTTTAGTTCCACCACTCAACACGCAATGCCTCAATCTAGCGGAAAGTGGGGAACGGATTTGTCGAAAGAGATCGGAGTGTCTTAACACTTCTTCAGGTTCTCAGGTTCTCTCTGCCTACCCTGCTATATGCGGGATACAGTGTGAAGCTATGAATGAATGTATGAATGATTTTTTTACAACTTTACGCTTTTTCCTGCGTCAGAGAGCGTGAATTCCAGAAATTTCATGTTGAGTGGTGAAGTTCAACGTCGTGCTTTGTCCTACCACAGAGAAACGATATTAGAATAATTTAAATATTATCATTCCCCTAAATGAAAATCGAACCTAAAGTCAATTGTGTTTCTAGTCAGACGATGTCAGACTGAGCCAAGGTGGCCACAATATCTACATATATAGCTGAAGTTAAAACTTTTAAATAATCATCTAAATATTTAGGTTGAGTCACTGTCGTATATGTCATTCTGTTAGATCATATAGAGTCTTAAAAGGCAGAACAAAGCACCGTGCTGTGTATGTATATGTGAAAATAGGATATCAGAAGAATTAGTATAATTGTAAGGTTTATTCTTTTAACAATTGTTTTCGAGAATAGAAATATATCTAAGAAATATTATGTAATATAATTATTCAGATCCATGTTTCCATTTTGAACAATTGAATATTGTGAAATGTATATTTATCTCATTTTATATTTTTCTTTATTGTGATTCATTTTTGTTACATTGAGTTTCAAGTTATAACGATTCTAAGGAAGTATCATTTCAAATAATATTTACCAAAGGATTCTAACACTTTTTTTATCATAATGAGCTCTTTGATGTTCGCGATTATTACACATATTATTAAATGAAATTTAATTTTTAGAGTCTACCTGTGACCACGGACTACTGCAATGTATTCGAAACGTCGGGTTTCCAGAAAATGTATTTTCGAATATTAAAATATACGCGATTAATCCGGTTAAAATAGCTTCATTTAATGCTTTTTTATCACATAAACAATCAGACACCCTTTTTTAGCAGCTTTATCTCGCATGACAGGGTAGTCAAACAAAACCTAGTGCCAAAACACTTCGATCATCTTTTTCTGTCTGAATCCGAGACATTGTGTTTTAAGTAACGGAACTCAACGCCGCGCTTTGTACTAGAGCAGGAGAAATACAAATAATTAACCTTTTTTTAATTAATTATCCTAACAAATTCAATTACACCATCAGACAGACGTCAGACTTAATGAAAAGTTAAAACGTAATTGCGCACTTAATTTTGTACCTAGAAATCTATTTAGCATCCGAATGCCGGTGATAATGGCCGGTAGCAATGACGCTGTTCAAAAGTTGGTGAAAGTTTGGTTTGTGGTTAGGTGTCGGCGAACTTTTACTTGTTCAATTATAAACGGGAACGTTCATTGGGATAAGTGCTTGGTGAATCGATGTGATAAGCTATTTTTTAATATATATGCATATATATTTAATAATACGGTTAAATATGATGAATAAAAAAAAAGGTCCCGCTGAGTTTCTTGCGCCGGTTCTTCTCAGATCTGAGGCATTCAATTTAGTGAACCGGTGGTAAATTATTTGACGTTCAAAAAATGAAGCATGTAACTTCTTATTTTGAATAAAATTATTTGACTTTGACTTTATTCAAGAAAATATTTTAGTTTAGCTAGAAGGAGTGATGACATACGCAAAAAGTAACTGGCGAAGGTTGTGGGGGAAACTGAGGTCAGTAGAGTCCCTTTGAAGAGGCCTATTTCCAGCAGTGGATGGAAAAAGACTGATGATGATACTCAACTTCATGCTATATGCCGCATAGTAGGGTAGTTTATCTAACTACTTGAGAGAGTAACACTAAGACACTCACTTCTCCACTTTTTGCCCGAAATTGAGACATTGAGGTATTCCCTTACTAAAGCCTGCCTTCCGAGCCGGTGGTAGCTTCCGTTAGGACTGACACGACTGACACCTTTGTAAATTGACGATTCGAAAGTGCTTGTAATAGCCTACTTGAATAAAGAATATTTTGATTTTGATTTTGATTTTTTAAGCGCGGAAATGAAAATACATTAAGTATAATCATTCTATCGAGTGAGAATTGTATCCACAATATTTTTTTCGATTACACAACAAAAGCTTTAGCGGAAATCAAGCACACTTTATAAAAAATTTAGAAATGAACCTATTCGAACCTGTAACCATCACGTTCAACAAACATCCCAATTCCACTATAACACCATCACATTACAAATATATCAAAAAATTATAATGAACAGTTCTAAAACTAGTATTCAAAGCAAAAAAAACGTTTCAAAGGTAAAAGTTGAGGACCAAAACCTCTCTTTCAGCAACAAAGTTTAAATCATTTAAAAATTTTATACTAGCAAAATATTCTTAAAGTGCTCGAACACTAACTCATGAGCTGAAACCTAAGCTAAGCTTCATTTAAACGATAAGCTTTCATAGTAAGGAATTTTGCTAGTGCCAAGTATTCTGCCAACGGCGCCTGTTGTTAGGCCTGGACTGTGTTTGCTTGGAATTTCTTGGAAGGCGATGGGAATTTTTGTAAAAATATTTCTTTGAATATTGCTGTGTTCTTTTAAGTTTTGTTAAATTAGTTTTTTTTATTGTTAAAAATTCACAAAATATCTGCGTGTCGTGGCGCAGAGGCACAAGCGTGCGACTGTAACGCTACAAGGTTGTGGATTCGATTCCCACTCCAGGAAATGGAATTTTTCATTTCCTGGGTTTGGTAACAAGGCAAAGCGCGGCGTTGAGTTCCGCCACTCAGCACGCAATGCCTTAATTCGGCGGAAAGGGGGGAACGGAGTGTCTTAACACTAGGTTTCCTTTGCCTACCCTGATATATGCGGGATACAACGTGGAGCTATGTATGTATTGTCTCCGTTACGGAGACCTTGAGTTTGTAGACAAATTATTAATGACTCTGCGAACCCTCGAGTGCAAAGAAATTTATAAATGCGAATTGTGAGGATGAATATTGGTTTGTTTATCATGCAAAAAATATTGAACAGATCGGGTAGTTGGAGGTAACCTTGTATCGGTACACTTCGTTTATACTTTCCGTCTGAAATGGAGTCATCGTGTTCTAATATGTGGTACTCAACGCCGCGCTTTGTCTTAAACGAGGAAATTAAAATAATTTAGATATAATCATTTCACCGATATGGGATTGAATTCATGATTCCATTCGTGTTTACAGTTAGAGGGTGTCTAACTGCCCTACGATGGCTTCCACTAGATTAAGTATTTTATCTTGCATAGAAGGGTAAGCAGAATAAACCAAGAACTACGTTGTCTACTTTGAATTATGCCAGAAATCGAGTCATAGTGTGTTCGAGGCAGAACTCAACGCCGCGAACGCAAAAACAATTTTCATATCAATCAATCAAAAACATCTAAAATAAAATTACTCAGCCATATACGGCAATATATAGGCTTCCCAGTAAAATACGCCTTCAATTCAGTAGTCATACTACTAAATCAAAGGCGTACTTTACTTATCAATGTAACACAAATTAACCTTACTTTCATTAGGTTTATTTGAGCAAGCACAATCCTTGGCCTATACGCAGTTCGTTGATGTAGTCATTCTTGGAACATTCTGAGAACTTGTAGGGTTGTATGTTTTCCAAGCCGACGATTGATTGGGCCATGATGCAGCCGTGCCAGTCGCGGCAGAAGCAGTTGTCTCTACCATCGTCGTGGCCCATGCCTAGAGAAAATTAAATAAAATATTAAATTTACTAAACCACTCCAAAAATAGGACGGGATTATCATTTATAATGTATTTTTGCAGCGTTTCCATAACTTTTTACTGGGCATCTTTGACATTTTTTTTATATGTTGGCTAGTGCTTCAATGTTCGTCGATTGTGGTATTTACGTCCGATCTGATAAGTAGTTTATGGGTTATTCGTAATACTGTTGCTTTTTAGTGTGATATTATTTGTAACTGCTTTTTTTTCTGTTAAATTTTTTTTTATTTTTAAATATGTACATCTAGAATTTTTTTTTCTTTTTATGGATAATGATGGCAAACGAGCAGAAGGACTACCTGATGGTAAGTGGTTACCTTCGCCCATGAACATCTACACCACAGAGATGTTGTAGATGCGTTGCCAACTCCAGAGGATAGGACTTTGAAGGGAGGATAATGTAGTAGTCCACATCGGAACCACCACATTTTTGGAAAGAATGGGGGTGGAAAGGGAAAACCTGGCTTACATGCCATCGAACCGAACACATCACAAGATTTATGTCGGTTTCGACATGATAGTGGTCGCGAGCCAGACGGAGGACGAACCTCCTACCACCAAACAAAATAGTTTCAATTAATTACCTCTACTTAATTTACTATCCAAAATTAGTATGTCACAAGACATAATGATATATTATACCGTTCTCCATATTTACGTTAAATCAGTAATAGTGAGATAAAGCAAGAAAAGTTTTCAACAATTGAACCCATAACCACTCGCGTCACAGCCGGCCCTCCTTAATTGTAATTAATGATGGCCTCAACATACATTTTGTATTGAAATTGAATTCTTTGTAAAAATAGATGTGAGGAATAACATTTGCCTATCAATGAGAGTATCATGAATCAAATTTGAAAACATGAATCGAATATAACCCCAAAAGCTGAGCATAAAGCAGTAATAATATTTCCAAATAAAATAACATTAGATCAGCCATCGTGGTGCAGTGGAAACAGTGCCTGACCAAAAGGATGATTGCGGTTCACTCACTTCAGGGAATGAATATATTTAATTTTTTTTACCTACTCGCCACTGAATTCTAACACCAGCTGATTTGGAAAAGTGAAAAACATAATTTCTTCTCACGAGGATCTCTGAATGCTCTGGTGAGGATCAAGCGTAAAGCTTGCTTTACATTAAAAAATTAATTAAAAATAATAAAATATATTACTTAAAGCTTGATACACGCCAAGCTAAGGCAACGCGTGTTTTGCTATATCTCAATGTGTTTCTCTTCAAATTATATTAAATCCATTCTAATATAATAAGTGTGAAGGTCATTTCCTTTGTGACGCTTTCACGTCAAAACTGCTCAAACGCATGAAATTTTGTATATATATTCTTAGAGATATATTTGGACGTAGGATGGACGGAGGACGTAGGACTTTTCATTACAAATAAAAATATTTAATAGAAAACTATTTTGACAGATATGATTGTTTGTTAAAAAAATGAAAATATAGCTACTTCGAATCCTTCAATTTAACACATATAAGTACTATAAAGTATGATATCTAGACGACTGCCATTGACCACACGAGTAAAGCTGCAAGTAACAGCTAGTATTAAAACAAAATCTTACCAATATTATGACCAATCATATGCGCCATAGTCCCAGCGAGGAGGTGAGGCTCATATGCATTTGTGTCCACAGATATGCCCACCGATTTAGGAGTGCACATCGTATCCGGCACAGATATGCCCGACTCTCCCCCAGGGAAATTTTGGCCGCTGAAAATGAAAACGAAATTAGTTGTGCTATTCTTAGACTGACATGGAATGCGATGAAACTTTAAATTAGATATGAAATATGTTTAGATATAAGCATTTTATGTATATTAGTGTCCCCGTTGACGCGTTAATAACGCGTTGTCTTTAGTAATGTATATATTACTTTATATAAAAATAGATGTCGAAGCTGAGTAGTATGTGTAACATTTATTTTATTAATTTAATATACTTTTTATGCATTATTTAAAAAATATATTAGCATTCTGCACTCCTTCTCTATATAAACTATATGTGTGCCAATTTTCATGCTCCTCCGTCCGCGTAGTTTTCGTAAAAAGGGGTATTGCTTCACGTATTTACATATTGATTTTTTTATTATCTATTTATAAGTTTTCATTTCTCCGGTCTAAAAAGACAAAACGCCGCGTTGAGTTTCAATGCGCTACAATAGCTTTAAAAAACCTTATTTTTTTTACAGCTTCACTCTTCTTATCATGTATCAGGATAGGTACAAAGAATTTAATATCAAGACACTCCATTATCTGCTTAACAACCGAATTCCAGACATTACGTGTTGAGAGGCGGAACTCAACCCCGCGTTTTGTCTAAAGAATTTAAATATAATAACGTTTCTGAATGGAAATCGAACCCACAACCAGCAACATTTACAGTCAAACATGCCACAATAGCCTAAAAAACCTTAGTATATCAACAATAGAGATATAGAGCTTCACTTAATTATAACATTGAAAAGAAATATGAGATTTTTTTCTTTGTACAATATTAAAATATAATGAAATAGCGTTACAATTTATTCCCACAGAAAGCAATTTACTTTGAGGTCAACAACCAAATATATCTTAAGTACCTACCATGGAAAAACTTGACGTACTTGGATTAAAGATTGTGATACACATATATAAGTATTTGTTAGCTATAGTTTTTTTTAGCTTCACGCTGTATCCCGCATATAGCAGGGTAGGCGGAGGGAACCTGAGAACCTAGTGTTAAGACGCCCCGTACCCCACTTTCCGCTAAATTGAGGTATTACTTGCTTAGTGGCGGAACTCAACGCCGCGCTTTGCCTTGTTACCAAACCCAGGAAATGAAAAATTCCATTTCATTTCAAACAGTAAAGCTTCTTTAAGTGTTCCCTAAAGACTTTTAGAGAAGAGAGAAGGTTATAATAGTAATTTGTGTTAAGCTTAAAATTCGCTTAGTAATAAAAAATGAAAAAAGTTGAAATTATTTTTTTAATAATTATTTTTATTTATCAAAACTCTTTTATAAGCTATGAAAAATATATTACGATTTTACCTAATTAGTAAGAATATGAATTCCAAAATTTGTCGAATGTTTGAATAAAATTTGGGCTGGCTTTCTCTTCCCAGAATGGAAAAGTTATAAAATTATTTTTATTTCCCCGCTCTGTTAAGACAAAACGCGCTATTGAGCTGCACCACGAATCACGCAATATTTTGTTTTCGGGCGGAAAGTGAAAACGGAGTGTTTTCACACTAAAATATTGCTCTATGACTACCCTACTATGGCAAAAAACCCGAAGTTATGAACGCCTGTCGTGGCGCAGAGCCACAAGCGAGCGACTGTAAATGCGATTGCTTGTGGGTTCGATTCCTACTCCAGGAAATGGAATTCGGCACACAATGCCTCAATTCGGCGGAAAGTGGGGAACGGAGTGTTTTAACACTAGGTTCCCTCTGCATTTGTGGGATACAACGTGAAGCTGTGTAAGTTATAATAAAAGACGATTGAAATTTTTATATCCCCCCAAGTGAACCTACAACTTTTACTCCTACTATCAGTCACTGTTCCACTGAGCTACTATGACCTCTATTAGCTTTCACGTTACATACATACATATTCCATCCCCGGTTTAATATTTCATAGGTACATTTTATAGGTACTTAACCCTAACCTAGAGCTGTCTCAAAGAGAACTGACATATTTGGGTTATGCGGCACAATGGAACAAAAAATAGATATACCACATAGGCTTGACGAAGCATTCTCGACGCTGACTTACATGTCTCTGTATACGTACGAGCATGAGGAATAATTTCATTATGAAGCTTTTATGGCAAGTTTTTTGTATATTTTTTATGTCGTTACTTCTAAAGATTTTTATTATATTCTCGGTTTATCTTGCATAGCAAAGTTGGCAGAGAGAACCGAGTGCTCAGACATTCCGTTCTCCGCTTTTTGCCCAACATTGGGATATTTAGTGTTGAGTGGAGGAACTCAATACAGCGCTTTCTTTTGTCTTACCAAATGGCAAGCTAGGTAGATGGAACCAAGTTTCCAGGCACTCCGTTCTCTCCTCTCTGCCTGAATTCGACACATTTCACAACTTCACGCTGTATCCCACATATAGCGGGGTAGGCAGAGGGAACCAGAGAATCTAGTGTTAAGACACTCCATTCTCTTTCAACATTTCCGTTCCCCACTTTCCGCCAAATTGAGGCATTGCGTGTTGATTGGCGGAACTCAAAGCCGCGCTTTGCCTTGTTACCAAACCCAAGAAATGAAAATACTAAATTATACATTTCCTGAAGTGGAAATCGAACCCACAACCTGTCGCGTTTTCAGTCGCACGCTTGTGCCTCTGCGCTACGAAGCACCAGGGCAGAGCGAAGAAATAAAAATAATTTAAACATGATTATTTCCGAGAGGCATTCCAACTACGATGACATTAAAAATACATGACATAAATTTTATTATGTGACATATTTGTGTAATAAATATAGATTCCGTAACAATATATGTATAAGTAGAACACCTATGTAACTGAGTGACTGACGACAGCGTATAGACTAAACTTCTGGCCATAGAAAGCTAAAATTTGGTATGTAGCCTACAGCCTTGGGAAATAAAGGGGAGCACTAAGAGGCAATTTCTCGAAATTTCAAGGAAAACACAAAGAAACGGAATTTTAGGTTATATAGTCCACGCAAAGGAGGTCGCAGGACACAGCTAACATATAAAGTTCTTCTAACCAATTTATATTTTCATTCAATTATAATATTGAATATACTTTTCCACGGACTTCTTGAACCCCTCAGAATCTCCTCAATTACCGAATAACGATCGAACTTTAAACTCCGGTACTTGGTTTTATTTGGCTCAAGTGCCATACAAATCTTATTGAATATATATTGATGTAATTATGCAAATATCACAAAAGGAAATTTCGAGAGACGTGCAAATATAAACATGTATTGAAAAGTAATAAAGAAACTAGTTAAGCTAATGAATTTTTCACGCTTTTTTTCGGATATCAGTTTCAAGGAGAAGACAATGAAAGGAAACTACGAACTCACATGTAGCGGAACTTAACGCCGCGCTTACTCTGGTAACCAGAGCAGGGAAATGAAAATAAGAGAAATATAATTATTCTCTCGAGTAGGAATCGAACCTATAACAATTTCTAATAGGCGATAATCCATAAGCTAAAAATACAAACTTTTCATGACTGTCTTTTTTACATGAAAATGTTAGATTTGCTTGATTTCTTTTTGATTTAGTCATTTATTCATACTTTAAATAAAACAAATCCTAATGTCTGTGATATTTAAAAATTGCATAAGGTAATGAACTTACTCGTATTAACTTATATACGCCTTGTTTTTTTTGGAAAGTTTAGAATGGGCCTGGTATGAACGAACCTACTAATATATGTATAATATACATACATACATAATGTATGTAGTATGTTGTAGATACATAGCTTCACGTTGTATTCCGCATATAGCAGGGTAGTCAGAGGGAACCTAGTGTTAAGACACTCCGTTCCCCACTTTCCGCCGAATTGAGTGGCGGAACTCAACGCCGCGCTTTGCCTTGTTACCAAACCCAGAAAATAAAAAATTCCAATTCCTGGAGTGAGAATCGAACCCACAACCAGTCGCGTTTATAATCACACGCTTGTGCCTCTGCGCCACGACAGGTTTTGTATTATATTATAATTTACAAAAAATATACGTGTTCCTTCATGTTTTCAAAATATATCTGTATGTATTTGAACTATATTTCGATATAGCTTTATAATTTGTGGAAATCTAATGATAATCAAATAAATGAAGCTTGAAAAAGACAATATAGTGAATGAAGTCTCTTTTCTCTATATATTCTTCTATATTTAATAGGAAAATAAAACTATCAGTGTCTGCAACAGAGAAACGATTGCACATCAAAGAAACTAACGAGCGACTAAGCGATACTTAAACGTTGTAAGTGATATAGAATAGTCGGCAACTTTATAATTGTAGAGACAGCAAAAAAAATACAAAATACATTTTATTTTTTTACTCACTTACTTAGCTTCACGCTGTATCCCGTATATAGCAGGTGAGGTCAAGAAAACCTAGTGTTAAGACGCTCTGTTCCCCACTTTTCATTATTTTTTAGTATTTGTTATATTAATAACAAAAAGTTTTTTATTGCAAATGTGAACAAAAGAAAGGTTTATAAGAAAAAACCACATATAAAAATAGATAGGCGACCTGATCACTAAATATTCTTACAGATTTAATAAGTTTAAGATATATACCTATTTTCTAAGCCGAAGTGCAATCTTGTACTCTGATAAAGCGCATATTATCTATTCCAGTGTTTTTATAACTATTTCAATGTACAAAATGATTAATGCTTAAAAAAATAGGTATAAAAAAAAATCAAGGGTCCACGAGTCGTTAATCATTTTTTTATATATTAAAAAAGTCTATCTCAGTAAACAAAAGGAATAAAACCTAAAAAGTTATATTAAAACCAGGGTCCATGAGTCAAAAACGCGTTTTTATGGTATGGAACCCCATGAAAAATATTGAAAAAAGCTGATATTTCCATAAAAAATACAACTAAATATTCGAACACCTTGAAGATTTTTTTGTGGACAGTACTTATAAGAGTTTTGTTGATTCAGAACAGTGGTAAATAAAATATTCGATACTATGTTAATTTTATGCTTGTAAACCAATAGTTTTTTTACAGCTTTACGTTTTATCCCTCATAGCAAAGTAGACTGAGAGAATCTAGTAGGATAGTGTAAGAGCGAGTGGTTGTAGGTTCGATTTCCACTCGAGGAAATGATTATATTTTTTAATTACTTTCATTTCTCCGTTTCCGTAAGCCAAAGCGCAGCGTTGAGTTCTGCAACTTAACGCGCAATGTCTCAAATTTTGGTGAAAAGTGGCGCCTTTACTGCCCAAGCTTATCTCATTACCTAACCAAATTTAAAAATATCCTACAAAGGCCGCCATAGAAATACGTGCTAGAAATGAACACGATAGTTCTGAACAGGGCGAGGTCTTTCAATATATACTAAGCTCAGAATGAATCTAGTGATAAGACACTCCGTCCACCGATTTCTGTCCGAATTCGAGACAGTGCGTGGTAATTGGCGGAATTCAACGCCGCGCAATACAAATAAAGTTCTAATGATTTTTTATCGTTTGATCGTCGATCTAAAACGTTGACAGGCAAATTATGATGGAACATCCGCTTGTTATCACGTATCTATCGGTTTTGGTAAATTAGTGGGTTCAAATCATTTCTAATATGAATTTTATTGCAAGGTATTAAAGTCTATTTTAGAGTTGAACGTAAAAATATTTGGAAATACTGTGAGAAATGGAGACATTAATAATACATGAAGTAAAAAAGCGTTGTTCGCTTAAAAGTATCTCAATGGAGTTTATGCAATTTTGAAACAAAGAAATATATATATTTATATGAGGCCATCCTGGCGCAGTGGGACAGTGTCTGACTGTGAATGAGAATGGTTGTGGATTTGATTCCCAGGGGCAATAATCATATTTTAATTTATTATCATTTATTGAGTGGCGTTGATTTCAGTAAGCTAACTCGCTAGGTCTTGTATACGGAAAGTCAGGAACAGGGTTTTAATACTAGATTCTTTTTGACTACCCTGCTATATGGGACAAACCGTGAAGGTATAATAACTAAGATTTAAGGAAAAAGAAAACAGATTTCATATAAAATGTATTAAAAATACAATTATTACGAATAACTCAAAAACTACTTGTCACATCTTCAATAAATTAAAATGGGACCAAACTAGCCGCACTAGCTATCATATAAAAAATGAACAAAAAAATTGCTTCACTCAGAAAAAAAAAAATACCGTCACTCACACAAAAAAAAATCAGTCAAATTGATAACCTTCCTTTGTGAAGTCGGTCAAAAATTAATCCAGCTATATCAAACAACGTATATACACAAAATCCTCGAAAACCTCCAAAGTGCAAAGCGACAGAGCTTACCGCTCTTATTTTAATTATTCTCGTTAGCATTTCTATGGAAAGCTTAAGATATCACGTTTTGCCCTAAATCTGCTTATTCGACTGATACTGAGTTAAATGTCGCTGAGATTGCTTGATACGGTGTAATTTAGTTAAAATTGTTTGCTTTATGATGTGCTTTGCGTCTTTATTTGGGGACAGTACTAAGATGTTATGTTTAATTTTAAACGTTTTATCTATCTATCTATATATATATATATATATATATATATATATATATATATA